>OV839567.1:124747614-124940562 GCA_929447395.1 Epistrophe grossulariae
GTGGCGTGAATAATTTCAAATGGTAAGTCGAAGTTAAGACTAATTAAATTAATTCCAATATTGATATGTAGCCAAAATGAAAAATAAATTGCAGATCCGAGTTCCAGAAAAACAAGCCAAGCCAATTCAAGACAATTTTGTATAATTCAAAACATTAATTTATGAATTAGCAATAATCATAATGATGGATTTACATTCATCTTCATGCGGAGTTCCGCAAAAAAAAAGGGATGTAAGATATAAAATTTACATTTGTTGAATAGAGAGAGAAGACCAAAATGCAGAGATCTTCATGAATGAAGATTATAGGAAGATGCCACAATTCAGATATAAAGATGAACACTGTTCATATATAGGTACTCTTTCACACATTCGTATTTTCGGCATGAATCTGTCCCGCTCTGGTTTTCTTGATATTTGCAGATGAAGATGAATGTAAATCCGCCATAAAGCATAATAAAAGTGGCAAAACGTTTTATTAATTTTGCAACTATACCAGTCAACTAAGTAGCTATATTTTTTGGTATAAGGATTCATTAAAATGAGAAATAAAACCATCCTTCTGTTTATAATCTATTTTCATATAGAAGGAGCTGCGCGGCCTAACTCTATAACTTTTTTTTTGTTAAGAAAAGTTAGTTTGTTAGTCATTTGCTTATACTCCAAAAGAAAATCAGTTAAGAAACAATCTCAAACTAATAATGCCATTTTTATAGATTAGAAAAATTGTTAATTTTTATAGCTATAAATGACTAAAAAATACAACTTCTTAACTTTGAAAACTTTGGTTTTGACAACAAACTTTTCACTGCTTTTCTTTTGACTTTGTTTATTCTAATTATTTTATTTTAATTCGATTCACAACAATAGCACATAAATTAACCTTGAACACATTGCACACTTGCCAACTAAATTTATCATTTTTCAAACGGTAACAAAATTGACCTACTCAATTAATCTAACAAAGAGCAGCGATAGAAGAAAATACTAACAAAATAGCGGGCTTTAAGCAGCAAGGGCAGTGGACTAGAGGTTAAGGTTTAAAAAAAATTTAAGAAATGCAAATAATCTTCTCTTTCAGCTTCAGTCTTAAGCCTAGTGCATACTTCCTCGTGAATTGAACAACCATCAGTGGAGAAAGTGAATGTTTGATACAATTTGCTTGACTTTTACATGTTTTATGGTCAAATTGTCAAAGCTACACCAAAAATCAATTAGTTCCCTTACATTCTGCGCGTGAATATGGTTCACCGCTCGTGAACGCAAACTCTCCACTTTTTGTCATGGCTTCACGAGTACGCTCACGGGTGAACAACAATGCAAATTTGTATGGATTCACGACATGATTCACAATTATGTACTAGGCTTTAACTCCACCGTTGACCAAGTGATTTGGTTCAAGAATCAGGATATACTCACAACATTCACCAAATAAACCGGAGAAGAGCATGTTATTTCTTTGCATAAGAAAGCGGGCGTTGAACAGCCCAAGTAACATTTTGCCTCTCATAAGATACTCCAAGAGCTTAACTAGACTACAGTAAGGGAGCTAAAAGAAATCTTGAAGAATACTACTAGATTGTTATAACACTGTTAAAAGCTTTAAATGGCCTAGTTATAGGAAGCTCTCATGTCAATTTAGTCATGTTATGAGAATGCGTCTCTTCCAATAAGATTCGCTCAAAAGAGAACATAGTATACATATTTTGTAAACTTTAAAAAAATTACTGATCCTGTAAGGGTTTTCATATACATAAGTGAATTGTTATGGGATTATAAAGACTACGAACATGCGTTAAGAGCTGAATTTACACAAAAGACTATAGACGGTTATATTATTATAGAAAACTGCTAAAAAGATTTTGATTAAAATAAAAATTTTAAATATTGCTTTATTCCAATTTTTGTTTCCAAAAAATGTACACAACTGAAAAAGAGTTTAGGTTTTTTGATAACATTTCCGCCACCACCACTGGAGCTCAAATCAACCTGAAATGTTTTTCAAGGGTACTGCCTCTTGCGATGAACTGAAAGATCCTTAATCTATATAAACCATTCCGATTGGACAGAAAATTTGTACGTCTCCTATACACACAGTACACAAATCTAAGGTAATATATTGCACAGGTTGTCAAAGTTAAATATATCAAAAAATAAAAAATGGCTGTTCGAGTGCCCACAGGAACTCAAAGCGCATCATTAGAAACAATTAGACAATTAAAGGGGCACTGGATACACCATTTTAACACCCTAATACCTCGATTTTGACAGATGTGCAGAACTGAACAAAAATGAAAACGCTGTAATGATATAACCTAAATTTAATATGTGTGTTATGTTCATACATGCCTTCCGATTTACAAAACGTACTCAGAGATGCGCGGTGGAGAGTTTAAGTCACTATAGATTTTGGTTCTCCATAAGCTGTCACATCATAAATTTATTTTTATTGTATAGACAAATTTCATCCAGATTTGCTTTGAAAAAAAAGAGAATATGAAATTTCATGCTTTTTCTTTAATTGGAACTGGTAACTGCCAGAAATGGGCTAAAAGGATTATATCTGTGGCAATAAGACAGAGTATAGCTTATGTCGACATAAGAGATTTTTCGGTTTTCGGTTCACAGTTGGAGAGCTACTTTTTTGTCCAATCCTCATATCGAAATCATTAGCCGTTCAAGAGCTATTTTATGATTCCTAAAAAAAATGTACATTAATTGCTAATACAGATTGTAGACAAAAATGCGTTTTTCTCGAAACCAGTTTTTTAAACATATTAATTGCCACTCTGTCTTACTGCCACAAATATAGTTATAGTATCTGTTACTTTAATATTTTTATAATCATCCCAACAATTATACTTTTCTATTGAAATCATAATTAATATAAAAATCAAAATTAAAAGGCATTTTGGTTTTTGTTTGCGTGTTGGAGCTACAAATCAAAAACAAATTATCCAACCACCAGGCACGTGTTTCATAATGATACCAAATAATCGTGTATTTAAACTTAGAAGGGAAGTCTATTTGAATAAATTAATACGAATAAATCATAAAAAAATAATAGCCCTTCGATAAGACATAACCGTTTATAGTTCATTTTGTTGTTTTTTTTTTGTTTTAGTTTTTAAGTGATTGGATGATTGGATTTGATTGAATATGTTGAATGTTGATAGATTTGTTAGTTTGAAATCGATTTATTATATATAAAATACATACTTGTATAGCCCAGTATATAGGCCTATAAATGATGTTCGTCTAGAAAAAAAAACGCACTCGAGTTACAAAAATCAACGTCCATGCTGTCGAGGCACCGCGTTTTTTCAAAACTTGATGGCTATGAGATTTAAGATTTTATGAGTATATTTTTTATTTTTTTATATTTTATTTTTACCGATAAATAGAAAATATCGTAGTAAAATTTCGTTCGGTAAACAAAAACAAAAATTAAAAACTGCCAATAAATAAGCCAACAAAATGGCTCCGGGATCTTAGCACCTCATATATGGGATAATCGCAAAAAAAGTATTCCATCTAAAAGGTCACTATAATTGGTCATAAAAGGTCAGCTATTTTCAGAAATTGGTCAGGCTTAGAAAACTTTTAATCCAAGCTTGAACTTTTTCAAGGTCATTAGCGATTTTTGGCACCTCATTTATGGATTTTTTAAATTAATTTTTAAAAGTTTTGTTCCAAGGTCTATACCTTTAGCACCTCATTTATGGGATATTCGAAAAAAAATATAAAACATTTGAAAGGTAACTCAATTTTCATAAAAGGTATAAACTAATTCCCATTATTTTTGGAACTAACTCCCAACATCAAATGAACTTCCCATGATAAAAAGAAACTTTGCATGCACCCAACCTCGCAGTTACTCAAAATTCTATAGTGTACCCAAGCAGGGGGGTTACATGCCCCCCTATGCATACCTCACTGTGGATTTAGTTCGTTGGGACTTATTTCATAAATGAACTAAGTCCCAAATGAACTAACTCCCAAACTTATGAATTAATTCCTACCGAAATTTTGGTGGGAGTTAGTTCATTTTTGCTTTTGGTAGTTAACCTCTTTGGGAGTTAGTTCGTAGGGCCGTTTCCATTCTTGAGTCAGCTGGATTTAAAAAAATTATTTAAATTATAATAATGTTTAAAATAAGTTCACATTTGAATGTGAACTAAAACCATACAGCGGCGCGGCGCGGCGTTGGTTCTCAATCAATTGATGGCGTTAGTTCTCATTCAAATGTGAATTTAAGCCATAAGTTAAGTTAAGCGTTAGTTCACATTTGAAAGTGGTGAGAAGCTTGTAAAGCTGGTAGCTTGTAAACAATAATGTTAAGCATTTCAAGAATTTCAAACACACACACGTGAACAATATAAGCAGTTGTAATTTGATGTTTTGGAGACTTGTTTCCTATTCGTTTGATCATGATTAACAACTTGAACAAAAAAAATTAGGTATTGGAAATATAGAACAATATTCAATAGTTTAGTTATTATTAAATTGTATTCCTTTTTTTAAGTTATAAGTATCTGGTATAAAAAAAATATTTTTTTTTTCAATAACACTCCAGGGCGTAAAATTGTATATTAATTTTGTTTTTTTTATTTAACAAAAAAATTACTCCAAATCATAAAACCAATTAAATATACAATACAATATTCTGCTTTATAGATAAACTTTCTATTATTGTTTTTTTTTTTTAATAGAAAATAAAATATTATATATATATTGGAAAAACCATTTGTAAATTCATTTTTCATAAAAATTTCAAAAAAAAAACATCGTGTGGTATAGTAACTTCATTTGCCCTCTAAAAACGAATCATGCAACAAAATTAACTTCGTTGTAGATAAAAACGATTTGATTGCTTTGAGTTCAATTCAAAACTAAAGCTGAAACCCCATATTCACCCGCGTTTGCCACAAAATTGATACAATCATAATTGAACACGAACAACATGAAAAATTGATGTCAATGTCAGTGTGTATATGGGGTTACTTTTATAATGGCAGTGATGGGGTGGTTGAAAGTATATTATACATATTTGCTTATAGCTACATAATTCTAATTCTAACACTGTATTTGGGGAATTCATGCAATATGGCGATGCAAGAGACGTTAACAATATATGCAAGGGCGTACCAAAATAAGAGAAAAGTGGTACATTTGACCCTCACTTGAAAAGTAATATCTTTTTATTCTTAATCACTAATAATTCGAATGATCGGAATCAGCAGAAAATTGTAAGTTCCCTTCATTTGAATTACAATAACAAAACTTGCAGAGGAATAGTTGAAAGTGAAATCAGTTTGTAATAATTTTAGAAACCAATAAATAATTATAACAAATAACTTTAAAAATGCCCATTTTTAAAATTTCAGCGTTTATTGAAGATCAAGAAAGTTAAAATTTTGTAATAATTGAACTCTCTTGTAGGTACCTAAAACATCTTACATAAAATGCGTAATTTTTAAAAAGAGTCCTTCTTATATTTTAAATTTTTTTTTACCATAAATATAGGTAACTGCCATACAAATTTTTTATGGAATTTACTAAATTCTTATCTCGAAAATTAGTCCACGGAATAAAAAAAAAAATTAATAAAATAATAAGGCAGGCTACCTTTAAGTAAACAAAATTCCGATAAATTGTTATCACCTCTCATAAAACCATTTAAATTTATTTTCGCTTTTCTCGAAAACAGTTCAACTAGCTATTTTTGATCATTTTTATTAATGGAGAATTATTTTAAATGTTTTTAAAGTGTGTACTAAATAACAAAAATATTTATTGGATTTTTAAATAACGTTTAAATTTTTTTTGACAAGATAATTTTTCGAAACAATTTAATCTGTATTTTTATTAAACTTTGCACTAAGCGGTATTTTAACACTATACTAACAGATTTGAAACAAAAATTATTATTCCTATAAGAACCGTTAAAGTAAATCATATTTCTCTCAAAAACCACCTTGATTAAAATTTTTGTGTGTGCTTATATTTCTGTGATCTACCAATTTTATTAACATCACAAAAAGCCACAAAAAGTGTATAAAATTTTCAGAAAAAATTACCAATTGAATGACCATTCTTGACCACCCATTTACTTTTTTTTGACAATCCACAATTAATTTACCGAGAAAATCGATTTTAAAAAATGGAGGACAAACAAACATTTTCGATTTTTGTTTTTCAAAAATAAAAAAAATATGTGCACGACTGGGTCGCACGAACTTGCTCTTATGTGCGATCACACTGTGTTTTTAAAGTTTTAATATTACAAAAACTGTATTTATCTTATAAAAGAAATAAATTAGTTATGGGAGCCTATATAATAATGTATACAACCTGCTTAAAACGTAGTTAAGTTAGGTATATAGTATTATATGTGAGTAATAAATAAATATAAACAATATAGTACCGTGGTGCAAATTTATGCATGGAACTTACTGTTTAGACTGAAAATTTTTTTTTTAAGTTGTGTGCACGTTTTTGAGAAAAATAAAATTTATACGGCATGTACCGTTATTTTTGGTCTTAAAAAAAATGAAAAAAAACGTGTGGGGGGAATGCCCCAAGGTACTAACTTTGAAGAAAATCAACCGACCCGTTTAGGCTGCAGCCCAAAGGACAGACGGACAGAATTGCGAGATCCACTTTTTCGACTTCGCTATCATGGTAATGTCAACTTTGATCAAAATCCCGAGTTCGATTTTTTGTACGATCGCAAGTAAATATATTTTTAATATCATTAATGTTCAGGAATATACCAACCGAAAGGATTAATCAAATTTGAAAATTTGATTTTTTTCATTTGGCCCCTATTTTATAAATCGATTTTTTCGATAACTATTTTAGCCAAAAAAAGTAAATGGGTGCTCAAAATGATAATTTAATATGTCATCCTATCCAAAAAAAAATTTAAACAATGTGGGTACTTCTTGGGGCCACGTTAACACATCTTGATCTACTTATATATTATATAGTATAGGTATACATGAACAAACTTTACACTAAGCCATTAGAATCACTCATATATAGAACCATTTTTTGATTTTTAACAAACTCATTATATAGCCTTGTCGATATGTATAGACAAATAGGTATGACCTTGAAAAAATGTTTACTCTTTCTTCTTTCTTTCACAAATATGTAGTTATAGGGCGTTATTAGCAGCGTATATGTATTGTTTTTAGGAAAAATTGACTTGAGTTTAAGGCGCAATTTTGAATTTTCTTAAATTGAATTGACTTAAAATATAGAAAAAATATTTAAAAACAATGGTTTTAAAAAAACTAATATCCAATTTGTTTTTATTTTTTTTTTTGCAAAATTTTGAGATTGAAAAATCAGTATTCAAAAAGTATATTCACTTAAATAATTTTATTTAAGAACTGAATCAAAGAATGGTTTTCTGGGTTAAAAAAAAAAACATGACACTTTAAACACTTTTTTCTATTTCAAGTCAATTTTTGCAGAAAATTCGAATATGGCGGCTTAAGCTCCAACCCGATTTTATCCGAAAAACTATATGGGTAGTTTTTCGTTTATTTTCCTAATAACCACTTCCAACGAATTGTGAAAGAAAAGTGTATAGTAAATTTTTTGCAGGTCAAAATATGTTTATTCCGACTGAGCTGTTAACTGTTTAACCGATTTTAGTAAAAACAATTAAGCAGATGCTCCTATAAAAAGTTTAAATAATATCGCCAGGACAAAACGCCAATTTTTGTAGGACCTACAGGTCATTAAAAGCTATTTTGAATCAATAATTCAACAAAGTCCAAATAACATAGTGCTAAGTCTTCTACTTGGCTGATGTTTCTGAGTATATAGTATATAGAATTTGTATTATTAAATAAAAAAACCTCGCCTTAATTTAAAAATTAGTTTTTTGAAATTTCGATAAACATATGTAGGTATACCTATTTCAAAAACGGGAAGATGTTTTTTTTCGAAATTAAATTTTGAATTCTACATTTAAAAATGTTTAAAATTGGCGTTCCATAAAAACCAGTGTCATTAATTGATTTTACTCAATATTGGAGATGCATCGAAATTCTGCAACAACAGTGGACAATTTTAAAGAAAAATGTTCATTTAAAATAATTATATGTAAAAAACCTTGCGCTAAACAAAATAAGAACAGCGCACAGAAATGTTTGGTCTGAAAAACAATATTAAATTAGCTTAGAACTTAGAAGTTTCATTGAGATGATGCTCTTTTATTGTAACATATGGTAAGCAAGGAACTCTAACATTGTACCCAAAACTCCCCCCCTCTAGTTTAAATCTTAGGAACGTCCTTGCATTTGTGTGTTTCTTGCAGTGTAACACAATCCTTTAACTTAATCCGCCATCATGATGTGCGTGCCAATGGAATATCATGTCAAAAGTTAATGTTTGCTATGTTATCATTTATAAAAATAAAGTAATTTGATTGCGGGGTGTGACTCTAATACACAATATTAACTTAGAAGAGAAGTCAATTTCAACAAATGCATCTGACTTCACTTTGTGAGAGAAAATGAAATATTACATGTTTGTTTTTTTTTTTTTTTTGGGACATCGAACAATATGATTTTATTTTGATTTATTTTCCTTTTTTCACGCTCGTCTTTACTATGTGGAAGGAAGTAGAAGAGGAAATAGCAAAGAAAAATTAGATGAATGAATGAACTACTATGTTTCGTGCACGTGATAGCGTTTCAATCCATGTTATTGGTGAATACAAAGTATTTTAATCCGCTCTTCCAAGCATGTTTTTTTTTTAGAATATTGGTGTGACAAATAACGATTTACCCAGCATCATTATAGAGTAGGAAAATAAGAGCCGATACCCAAAAATCGTGATATGTTAAAATTAAGACCACACAACCCTCATGTAAGCACTGAATTAACTTAAAATTAAACAAGCTTATTTAAAAATTAAAGTTGATTTTCATATCCTGGTTTACAACTTCAGGAATTTCTATAGCTCACTCTGATTTTCTTTAGTGCTTCCAATATTTATTATTTATAATTTTTAAACAATATTTTGATTATTATACTGATGTAGGCGTATTAAATAATAATTTCTTCAATTCAAGTATAAGTATCTTTCGTTTATCTGGCTTAACACTCTCTTAACTATAATAAAGTTGAAGCTAATGTAATTATCGCTATTGGCAATCAATTTAACTTACCGTTATTTATCAATAAAGAGCTTATATTTACGGCAGCATAAAGTCACTTTGATTAAGTTTCACAAATAAATTTACATTGAAATAAAGCATGATTCAGATTCTTGAATCCGTTTTCATAGAGTAATGGATTCCCATTCAGGTTGCCTAACTTCGAAAATCGATTACAGCCCTCTCAGCTATATTATGTACATATAAGGGTTATATTTTATAGGACATATTATATGGCGTTCATCCTTTCATTGGCATACCTCGTGCAGTTGTTATCTCCTCACATACAGCCAAAGAGATGCTTTCAATGTGTAATATATCAAATGGCAAGAAAATCCTCTGTCCTATATTTCTATTCATACATTCATGCATACATATATGCGGCTTTATATATCTATATAAGGCTGATGATAGTGGCAGTATAGAAGACATAGACGAAGACTATTTTTATACCAGCCAGAAGACTTAACTGCCAGAATGTCTTTTCTCTGTCCAAAGGAATGTTAGCAGGTTCTTTGATAGTTTCATTTCGTTGCAATGATGCTTTTTTTAAGGGGTAGTTTAGAGAATTTAGATTTATTGCGATGAATTGGGTTCCTTTTGGTTTTCTAACAGCTGCTGTGGATTTGAATCTTTTTCCTTTTACTCGCCTCGCACCGGACAAAAAAAAAAAAAAAAAAAACTCAACGATGAGCTAACGCATTTTTGTGATTTTGTGCAATATATATATTTTTGTTTTGGTATTATAAGTAGATACCTACGGATGTGTGAGGAGAGAAGCATCTTCTGGTTATACCTAATGAAGTCTTGTGAAGATTTACGAGCTAGATATTCTTTTGTGAAGTTTTGAGATGCTGTTAGAACGTGCCGTGAAAAAGCGAACAGTTTTGGTTTTAAGCTCTTTCGGGGGCAGTTTTTTTTGTTTTTTTTTTATGGCATAAAATGTCTAATGTATGGATGGGTGGGATATGGGGAGTAGAGGAGGTTCAATTATTTTAAAGATTTTTTCAATGACATAGAATATTTATGGCACTAAGACACTATTTAACGACTGTTAAGTAAAATAAATGTATGTACATTATATATAATGAGGATAATGTTCTAAAAAAGGTTCCTGAAACCAATTTATTCGAAGTTTAAGTGCATGTAAACAGAAAAAATTTAAGGAATGTTGGGAACTCCAACAATTGGCATGTTCAGAAAAATTATATCACAAAGATTTTCCTCACTCAAAAAGTGAGTAGCGAATCCAAGACTTTTTTCCTCAGAGTTTTGACAGCAAAGCTGACAAAATTTTGCTGAGGAATCCTGTTCATGAAACTGAGATTGATGAGATCTCCGAGGTCTCATTTTCCTGAACATGCCTAATAGGTTCTCATCTCAGTTTCCAAATTGTTTTGATTAGTTCAAATTTACTATAAATCCAGGTAAAACTTATTTTGAAGCAAGTAAATTTTAGGAGTTTTACAAAGCTTCCTATAGATCGGTTGAAGAGCAATGACTTCAATTTGTGGCAGATGAAATTTTCGATGGTCAGCATATCCGAACTATACACGCTTCTAATGAAAAAAAGGCCTCAGAAGGAATCAAAAACGTTGATTCATATCTGAAACAGATGCGTGAAGAAATTGTGGTGCTGCAGCTGTAGGGTTAGAACCTCAGTATAAAATTTCGGAGAAGATTTGTAAAAGTAGTAAAATTTCAGAGCAGATTTGTAAAAAAAAAAGTGGAATGAATTGAAAATTTCCGGAGTAGATTTGAAAACGAAATAAAAACTCAAGTTTTCAAAAACTATATTTGAAAAAAATTAAATTTTCCAAAAAACAAAAAAAAAATCACAGAAATTCCATTCGTTTCAGAACAGAAAAGAATTTAAGACTGAAACATTCAGAGTTGTTTAGAAAATTGGATATAACAGTGCTGTCATATACTTTATTGTGGTTTGGCTTAAGAATTTTTAAATTTTTCAGTGGTAGAAAAAAAGGTGTAGATCCCAAGAAAGCGGAGTATGTTGGAGTAAATTTTGTTCTTTCTTAAAATAGGATTAAATTTACTCCGATTGGAATAAGGTTCAACACCAGGCTGCAGTTGAATGTTTTTTACTAAAATAACTCAAATGTTCATCTTAGATTTTATTTGTTTTAACTTAAGCATTTGTTCTTCATTTTAAGTCGACTTAGAATCTTAGAACCTGTTATTCTAAAAAAATTACGAGAAATGCAAAAACAATTGTAAATATTAAAAAATATAGGCAAACTATTTTAAGACTTATTTTGGGGTTTAAGTTAACAAATTTTAAGTATATCTTTTTGCAATTAATTAAAAAAAGAGTTCATCAAATTTAAAACTTAAAAAAATTAGCTGAACGACGTTTTTTTTTGTTTTCCTGAAAAAGCATACAAAATTGAGTTAATTTTTTAATTTATCAAAAACTAAGATACATTTTAGCATTCGGTTTTCTGTTTTTTATTGAAAATTAATAAGAGCATTGAATTTTGAAAACAAAAATTATACCTAATTAATTACATAAAATTTTGAAAAAAATTAGTTTGAATTTTTTTTTTCAAAATTTCGTGTTTGAAAATTAATTTTTCAAAAACTATTCAAAAACACAACTTAATTTATAATGAAAATTAAAGAAAAGATTTCTGGCTTTCCAAAAAGGTATAGCATGGCCAATGGCCATTGTTTTTAAACAATTTTTTTTCTGTTTTATGGCCAAACCACAACCACGCTGCAGATGCTCGGGCTTTTGACAGGCTTTTCATCGACTTTACGATATTTTACGATATCATGTGTCATAAAGCGCGACCTTAGGAATTTGCAAAAATTAATGTAGCTTCAAACCTCGGGCGTTGAGATATGAAAGAATAAAAGTTCTGTTTCCTTAAAATAACACTGCGCAGATTCTTCGCAGATAATAGGGAACTAAAAATGTCCCTGTTTTTATGGTTTCAATTAGGTATACTAACAACAATTGAAATAAATAACTTTGCTAATGAAAGTATTTACTAATGTCGATGTTTTTCATTTCCTGCATAAACAGGGGCAAAAAGACCCGCCCTCCGATAAGATTTTTTTCTAGTCTTTACCCAACCTACTCGCTCTAGTTTTTTGGTGCATCTTATACCGATCACTCTGTGTATGTGATACGTGTTTTGTATGTCAGCTGGAATTAAGGGGACCCACAATTTTCCGCCGTATCCAAACGGCTAAGATAAGAGGCACTTATTCATGATTTGCAGATTCTCTTGGAGCATTTGTCACTTCCTCGAAAGAGGCAGTTTACCCTTAAAAAAAATTTCAGTTTTTTTATGGAATATGCAATGGTAGATATTTGATACCTAAATATCAGGGGCAACAGTCCAATGCATTAAACATGACGTCACGTTTAACTTTTATTCTACATACTACTAAAATAATTTAATATAAATAAAAACTTCGGATTCAAATAGCAAGGATTTAATACTTTTTGAGCGTTCTCTTCAGAAGTATGAAAACCCAATTATGACTTCTAGCCACTGATATTATTATTTCCCCGTATATAGTTTGGACTTTTCTGTTTAGTTAATTTAACTCTTAGAGGAATATAATATATGTAGTAATTATAAAATCCTCAATTTTGATTTCTCTTTACAAAACTTTTATAACAGATTACATATTATATACTCTTTTGGAATACAAAAATCAATTAAAAAAGTTTTCTCTTAAACCTTATACTCGTACAACCTGCAAATTTTACTTGAATAACTTTTATCAACATCATCACAGAGAACACTATTGTTCTAGTTAGTTCATAATAACATCGACTTAGCTATACATACCTCATATGATTTTTGTTTATGAGAATTTGCCACTATTAAGCTTTAACATTAATTATGAAAAGCTTATCCACGGCTATGGAATTATTATTATTTAGTTGCCTTAGTTTTTAGACCAAGTCTTTGCAATGATTTTCCAAGTTGTATGTGTATAAAGGGTGTTATATATTTGTTTGATATTCCTAATTTTTTGCTTTTAAACGCATCCTGACAAAAACAAAAAAATTAATAGGTATTTATGCATTTAAAACTTGGTTTTAAAAGAAATTTATACTTTTATAATTTTACTTACAATGAAAAAAACATGAACAAATGCGAAATTTCGAGTTCCATCAGTTCTGGTTTCATACTTAAATGCAGACTGTGAGAATGTTTGTCAGCAAGTGTATAAGGTCAATGCAACCTTTCACTAAAATAATGACAGGAAAAATAGGTTTTAACATTTCAATAAAGAATACTTCATGACCATCAATTTGCCCTTGAGTTCAATTTTGAATAAACTATCAAGTACAAAGATTCTTTCTTTAACCAAACTACACGAATGTATGGAATGCTTTATCTTACTTTTTTTTCCCCCTTTCTCATTGTGATATGTATTTAGAAATTCAAAACCAATGAGCATCGGTAACTCTTCTTTAACCCATCATAATTTCCTAAAGTTGTGTTTTTATATGTTAATGGTAGTCATAAGTTATGACTCATAACCCCTTCAGTGCGAGTTTATCTCTTGGGCCCGGAAATATTTGGTGAAACAGGAGAATCAATTCTAATGTAAACTACTCTTAAACAAAAAAAAAACTTCTCGATCCCGATCATTTCTCAGCAAAACAGTCCCAGTTCTTTATTAATTTTGGTGGGACTCCAACTCATTCTCCATTCATTAAAGAAAAAGAAAGTTATCAGTTAAAATTTATACCTAATTTTCACAATGCTCTGTAAAAAAAGGGAATGGAAAAAACCAAACTGCTGAATTTTCAATCGATAAAATAATCTTTTAAGTATATCTGCAAGATATTTGAAAAGGTTATTAGTAGGGGGATCTGTCCGAGAAAGGTGTACAATAACACCATACCGGTTTAAGGGTTTAACATGACACTATTCAAACTTCTGATATCTAATGGAACAAATAAAATAAATAAAAGGCAAAAGGGTGACTGTTTGTTTGATTTGGAAATGCCGACACCGTATATGGTTTGAGTTTCTGTCTGGCTTAAGCGATTACACTTGGAATAACTAATTAAAATGCGTATGTCTTAACGATCTAATTGAGTATAGAACTACTCCAAAAGTCGAAGTCAGCAAAAAGTTCTGTAGGAAGTTGAAACTTTCCGAAATCTGAAACTAATTTATTTAGGACTTGATGGCGAAGCTAACTATTGAGCATACATTAACCATTGATCATTGAATATTTAAATTAATTTCATCTTTAAGGTTAGACAAAAATGTATCGGTCATCAGTTTTATTTTGGCCTTCAAAATATTAATAGATTCTGCTTTCTAATTCTTTTAAAATTAAAAAAGCGGAGCAGTTTAATAGGTTTGCTTCTGATAGGGACTGGAGAGATTTGATAAAACAGGAAAACCAATCCTAATGTAAACTCTTCTGGAACAAACATATAGAGATAAATAGAAGAGACTTGTAGGAGAATCAAGGGATTGCAAAACAAGAGTCTTCAGATAAATTTACACCATATAAACCGAACTATTCACAACTAGGAAATCACAATAAAAGGTTTACTATGGGTATTGCATATATACATATTCTTTATTGGATCAATGAGAATTTGCTTACAGTAGCAATGGAGGTCATCCTTCACGATGGGCCTGTTAATGCCATCAAAAGGACGAAGGGGAACTAGGATTGAAAAAATTATTGGGTTTAGGAAACAGAAAATTTATATAACTTCGAAGAAGTATAATCAGGAGTAGTTACATAAGCATCAAGAAAGACTTTGTAGATGAAGTGGTGAACTACATATATGTGAATTTCAACTGTTTAGCTTGAAACTTGAAACAAGAATTATTCCAAGAATTCGAATTGCGACACAAGTTGATGTAGCAAAGAACTATAATTAATCATAATTAAATAAACAAATTAACAAATTGAAACATTATTAAACTTTAACATTATAACAAGAATAATATTGATTTACCTAAATCAACAATTATGTCAGCTTTGGGATCTATGACCCAACTTATAAACGATTTAACTGCAATTGAAAAATAATATAAAATAATAAAATATTAATATTTGATAATTAAAATCAATTATACTAGATGTGAATATCTCAAGTGTTTATAGCAAAGTGTCGAGATGGCAGACGAGGAGTGGCAAAAGTAGTCATGATGGTGACTAAGTTTGTGAGATAGTATAGCAACAAACTAACATATATACACAATACAACACAAACACTCTTAACCCTAGTTTATGGCACACAAAATAATGTTATGCACATCTAATTGTTCATTATTTACAAATGGATGTATTGTCTCTATTTTGTTATTGATTAAAGTGGACATCTGCAGTGTCTTATAATGAGAAATAGTGTTTGGTTTTGTCAAAATATAATACAAACCAGAAGACCGGTGCGAAAATTTCGCACATTCAATAAGGTTTTGCAATTAAATTTTCAAAATAAATAAATTCTTTATTGATATGAAAATATTAGTTTTACAAAACCTCTTTGTAAACAATATTTGATGTAAGAATGAAATCAGAAGTGACAAATAAATATGTTTCTCCCACACTCATTCAAGGTGCACCAAAAAAAAAGAGGTTTCTTCCACACTCACTCAATGTGCAAGCGAAAAAAGAGGATTTTAAATTAAAGAATTAATAAATATGTTTCTTTCATTCATGCAATCTAGTGAAGTGATACCTGGTAAATGCATTCGGCTTTTTATAATGAGAAAAAAGATTACGAACAACGGAAGTAACAAATATGTTTCTCCCCCACTCACTCAAGGTGCAAAGAGAATTTTGAATTACAGAAGTAATACATATTTTTCTCTTTCACTCATTCAATGGGTTAAAAGTGAGGCATTCTTTATGTCAAATTATTCATTTATTGAATTATTAGAAATTGCCGAACTTTATAGAAAATAGTGTGGTGTATAAAGTTTTTGTGCAATGTCATCGCTATATGTAAATTCCTATCTAGTGATACCTGTAATTTAGTAAATTTGACTTTTTTATAAATGAGAAAAAAGGAGTTTGACAGTAAGAAATAATATATATGATGATTGTTGAAATCAGTGAGAAAAAAAATTTTAAATTACCAAAAAGTGAGTCTTAAAATTAGAATTTCAAGTTGTATTATATAATATTTGTAAAACTTTATATTGTTTTTATATTTCAGTGTCTAATTTAAATAGATTATTGAAGAGACATAATAGAGGTGATGAAGAAGAAAGATCAATTGCATTGAGAGCAATGTTAGACATGGAATCTGATGAAGAGGGCGATATACTGATCCATTTGATGTTGGCAGCGATGGCATTGGTATCTTATGTTGCAAAACCAAATAAACGAGTCGTTTGACTACAACACAGCACAATCTTGCAAAGGCTATTTCCGGCTCTCACAACAAGCCGGACTTGATACTGGATTACAACTGGACCAAAGGTGGAGTCGATGTATTCGATCAAATTGTGTCAATTTATTCCTGTTCACGGCAAACTGATCGTTGGCCAATAATTGTATTTTACAATTTATGAAATGATTGTGGCATTATTTTTCGCCATTGCAATCCGCCAACAAGGAATAAATAAATATTAAGAAACAAATTGAGCTGGCAGAGGAGCTTATTGAACTTGAATTAGATAACCGTTCACACCCTTCGGTGCAAAATACAATCTCTAAATCTAGCTTCGATGCCTTCTTGGGAAGAAATCACGAGAGACTGCCCCGTAAACAGAATTTGGTTCTGATAGGATTATGAATAACATATTAGTTTTTGTTTAAAATATTTCCCATTTTAAGCCATTTTAAATTTGGTTTTTGATTTTTTTTCAGAAAAAATTCCAGAAAATTATTTAAAATCGCATTGATGGAAAAAAGATAAAATTCCAGGTCGAAAATATGGTTTAGAAAAAAGTTATAAGCATTCAAACATACGCTGACTTTAGAAAACCCCACAAAAAAAAGTCTAACGGGGTCAAATCGCACAATCTCGATGGCCAGTTCACATCACCTCCACGTGAGATGACCATGCTCATCGCACGTGCAGAATTTCCAATATGGCGTGGGCTGTGTGGCACGTAGCGCCAGCCGTCCCGTTGAAACCAATTGCCATTAGTATCCATATAATTTGATTCAAGCCAAAAGAGGTTGGCGTATCTATTCATCCAGAAATAAGCATCATCGCTGAAGATGATTTTTCGATGAAAATTAGGGTCAATTTCCAAGTGCTTCAGACCCCATTCAGCGAACACCCATCATTGCATATATGGTAGTTTACCTTCAGCTCCTTGGTCAGTTGATTTTTTTACGGATACAAACCCAAGTCACTACCAAAAATTCGCCAAATTGTGGTCTGCGAAAGCCAGAGCTATTTTGAGCGACGTGAAATCGACTGCCTTAAGATTCTACCACTCATTCTCACGGACTGCGGCTATATTTTCTTGCATTTCATTGACGTATGGGTGTTGGTTGATCGTTTACTGAAACAGTGGACTCAAATTTATCCATACCACACTGCGAATAGTCCTCTCCGGAGGAAGATTATGGCGCGATCGTAAACTGGGCGAAGTGGGCGAAACGTTGCCCGAACAGAACACCCATTTCGATAAAACAATTTCATCATTTTCTCGTGTTGTAACACTATGTCTATCCATTGTGATTTTGTAAAACGTGACTGAATAAATGACAGCCAATTTGACAGATGAAGCTTCAATAATGTGGCCGCTATCAACTGTAAAAGTTCGGAAGTCCCTATTGGAAGACGTAATAGACCCAACATATTAAGACACGGCTTTCCCCATAAAATATCAAATAATATTTGACAAGAATAACGAACACCCTGTATGTATAATATATTTAAAACTATAAACAAAAATGTAATTATACGAGACAACTATAATATACTAGTTGGTAGATACTTAAAAAATAAACATAAAATGTTTTGGGTCGAGAACATGTATAATGTAAAGTCCTGTCCATCTCCCTATGTGAGAGTCATAAAAAATTAACGACCACGATAACGAAACTCTTTCGTCCATATTTTCAGGATCGTGGTATAACTGCAGCATAAGCAAACTTTAATTTCACAAATTACTACGAAACTCAAATAAAATGGATACGATAACTATATACATAGGTATATTCAACTTTATATATGTACATAGGTCTAGGTACGTATGGCTTTGATAAAGTTCTCTAATAAAAAAAAAACAACTTTGATTCCCACAAGGATATACCATAGAGCTTCGCACTTATTATAATTTCATGTTCATTCAAACGGAGCAAAAGAAAAAGGAAGTAAAGCTTCGATGACACCTTTGCAGATGTTGCCGGGTTAAAGAAAAGAAATGCTTATCTTAATTATACATTATAAGAACAAGAAGAGCCTTAAAATTTCAACTTGTAACGACACAACAATTCAAAGTGCGACAGAACAGACGATAGAAAAAAAAAAAAAAAAAAAACAAAAATCGAAAACTGTCTTCGTCTTCGTCCTCAAACTTGATCCTGGTAATTCGGTAGAAAACCGTTTCATGAACTTTTTTTTTTTATTTTTTGGAAAGTAAGAAGAAAAGTTCAAGAATTCAATTGGTATCTATATACGACATGAACTTAAGTTGTATTTCTTCGGTGTTATGAGTTCGATTGGGTTCGTTTGTTGAGACTTTATATACATTATAAATGGAGAGAAGAAGAACAAACCTTCACTCTATGGTCTGTGACATTATATAAGGGGGAGGGGAGAAAAAGAAGGATAAAGTCAGCTTCGAAGGAGCTTCGAGCTAGAGACAGAAACCAAAATGGTAAGACGTAATCGGGGAATGCGAATGACTAAGCGAAAACATTGCAGCACTGATGGCACACAACAGGGACAAATTCAATAACTAGCCCCAACTGTGATGACAGAACAGACCTTCTGTTACCAAGTTTGTAAGGACTTTGGAACTTTTCAAAAGAATTCAATATCTACACTTTGGTCTTGCAGGATTCTTTTGTTGTTTCGTGTCAGGAAGTATTTTTAATGAAAAATACTCTTTAAGTGCGGGATGAAATCTACTATACCTTAGTGTCTTTTTTTTATTTGAATGTCTTTTCGTTAAAATATTATGTGGGAAGGAATTGTTTTCTTTAATTTTTAAAGGTCTCATAAAATAGTTTGAGGATGCCACAATGTACATCCTCTGGTATAGTTTTAACTTCCAAAAAAAGCAACTTTTTCTCCAGTAAGTTTTCAGCAAACTATTATCACTTTCAATCAATTTAATAATGATAAGGAATTCTAGTCTTGTTGGACAATAGTTCACACTAGATTATTCGTCACGAAATCTATTAAGATGAACTGCATTTAGCAAAAATTGCGTATTGACAAGACGCTGACTAGTAAACTGGTGAGTCCAAATGAGATCACCGGGACGAAACGCCAATTTTTGTAGGACTTAAAGGCTCTTTAAAGCTATTTTGAATCATTAATTCAACAAGTCTTCTACTGGGCTGATTTCTAGTATATAGAATTTGTATTATTAAAAAAACATTCTTATATTATCACTTTTTTAAGGAAACATTAAGGGCCAGTTTCACAGTAAAGTAAGTGTCACTTAAGTGCCAGATATAGAAAACTATTGCCCAATTTCACAGTGTAAACTTATCGGAATAAGTGACACTTAAGTCTCCCATATTGGCCACTTAAGTTCTACTTACTCAGACAGTAAAACTACATCCAAAGTGCATAAATGGGAAAATTAAGTGCCACTTATTTTGTTAAGTGTGCACTGTGAAACTGGCCCTAAGTCAATGGATGTGTATCCTCTGTGCATCTATATGAGTCTATCAGAACGTATCGAGCTTCAATCTTAATAGATTTTAACGGTTTAGTTCATGAATACTACATTTTTATCAAAGGGCACGGTAGTGCCCAGCCAAGTTCTGGCACTACACTCTTTTTACAGGAACAAACTCAGGCGATTTTCGAACCCCTTTAAATTCAGTACCAATACAGTCAGGAACTTCAAATTCCGAATATTTGGCAGCCTATAGCCAAGCACAAGTACCTAAGTATTTTATTGCGCACAATTCAAAACTTTTTTAAAACTTGACAATGTGACCCCCCAAATTTTAGTCAGTAATCATTAAATAATAAATTTCTCTCATAACTTGGTGTTTTTTCAATATAACTCTTCTTAAAATAATATTTGATATTAAAACTTCATAAAGTTAGAACTTGGCATACTTTTAGATCTCACTTTCATGGCTGAGTTATTACATATACAGATTTTTATATCGAAGAACTTGGCTATTTTTTTAACATTTATGTTTTTGTTATGATATTCTCTACATCAATAAAGACTATTAAGTCCCCACTTTAATTTAAATTTAAATTAAAAAAATTATTTAATCCTAGCTTGAGCTTGAGTGCTTATATATTTTTTGTTTTAAAAAAATATTTTTCACTTGCGAATACATATATGGCAAGGTATTAGATTCGTAAAATATCGAAATCGAGATTTTGATCAAACTTGACAATATGATCATAGGAAAATGAAAAAAGCTTGGTCTCGCAATTCTGTCTGTCTGTCTCTCTATCTGATCGTGTAGATTTTCTTTATACTTGTTAATTAGCGTTTTTAAAATTCCCCTAAGTTTTTCGTTGATTTTAGGACCAAAAATAAAGGAACTGCTAAACAATTTTTTTATGAATTAATGAAAATCTTTTTTTTTGTAAAAACGTGCCTCCAGCAGCTTTTTCATATCGAGTTTTTAATTAATATTTTGTACTCATTATTTCGTATAACTTTAAAATAAACTTGGCAACAAGCCGTTTATTAAAAAAGTATCTCATTTTCACCATATGAACTGTATGGACTTAAGTTCAGGGCGACAAAATTTAGCACAAGCTTTAGATATTGTTTAGTAGTAGTAGTATAATTTATTTAGTATAATTAGCTATAATAAATACATTAGAATGAATTTTTACAACAAATAAATTTAGTATTATCTATGACGTGATTAATAATTTTATACAGGTACAGTTCTTTTAATATTCATAAATAACTCTTTTTTAAAGCTTTTTAAATTTGTTTCATTTTTTATATTACTTGGGAGTTCATTAAACAATTTTAAACCTTCATAAAAAATCATGTTTTGTGTTCTAGAATCTCTATAAAAATTGAATCTAAAATTACAATTGTTTCTTTAAATAATATGGTTATACATCTTTTATATTTTGCAACCTCGATGTAAGATAATTTGGCATCATATTATGTTTCATTTTGAAAACAAATGTCAAAACATTTAGGGTAATATATTGTCTCACAATGAGCCATTTTAGGCATGAGAGCAACCTGTTCGTAGAAGTATGAAAGCTGCTCCTCATTCTCATGGCCTTGTTTTGTAGAATCTGCATTCAATTTATCTCGTCTTTAGTTCCTAAGAACACAAAAGTAGAACAAAATTCGAAATGAGGTTCAATAATAGTGTTACATATATGTTTCTTTTTACATATATGATTCTTTTAAGAAACCCAATTTTTTTAACAATTTTTCCTTTGTTGTATTGGATATGATTTTTAAAATTTAACTTATTATCCAATTTGATACCTAAGTATTTTATTTCATTCACATGCTCAATCTGAGTATTTTCAATTTCTAGGTTAACGCGATAATCACTGTTTATTATCATACACTTTGTTTTTGAAGCATTTGTTTTTAACTTATTACCCCTCAACCAATCGCATAAGTTCTCTAAATCTTTTGTCATCATTTCTTCGATTAGGTCTATAATATGTTTATCGTTTATATAAATAAGAGCGTCATCAGCGAAAAGAGATATCTAACAATAACTTAAAGCGTTGCCTATATCGTTTATATGTATTAGAAATAATAACGGTCCCAATATTGTTCCTTGTGGTACACCAAACGAAGTTAATTGTGCACTTGATTGTTTACCGTTAATAATTGTTTTCTGTGATCTATTTGTTAAGTAGGACTTGAACCACTCGAGTTCGTTATCTTTTACACCATATTTTGAACTTAACCCATCGATCGTTTCAAATGCTCTTTGAAAATCTAAAAATAGTGTAATTATTTTTTGTCCATCATGGATATGTTCACAATAAGCCACGAATGGCTCGAACGGAATCCTGATTGGTTTTCTATATTTATAAAATTGCTCGTTCGTGCCTTTTTCCACAATTTTTTGTAGGATTGGCATCATATTCCATCGACTGAACTTTTCACCTAACTTTGCACCTGTTTCTTTTAGGATTGGTATCACAATTGATTCCTTAAGATTGTTCGGGAATTCGCTCCGAATAAAAGATTCATTAATAATGATGTGAAATAAGAAAGGATTATATCAAATGATTCAAGAATCATTTTCATATTTAAATTTAAAGCATTTTTTTTTAATTTATTTTAGTACAATATATCAATCTTAATTCATTAATATTAATAACTCTGAATTTAAATACAATTTGAATAACTGAAATACCAGAAAGATGAATTGGGCTGTTTAATGGAATTGAATTACTTATATTGTTAACATTTTCCATGAAAAACGAATTAAACTTGTTGGCAATAGAGTTGCTATCTTTTTCCAAAATATCATTAAATTGAATTTCATTAATTTGTTCTTTTTTGTTTTTTAAAACCAAATTTTTAATCGTCCGCCACCTAGATTTTTGATCCCTACACAATTGTATTTTATTGCATATGAAGTTCTTTTTGGCATGTTGAAGTTTGTTTTTATAACGATTGCGAATATTTGTATACCTTAAGTCTTAACCATTTCGCTTCCTTATTTATTACACTGGCACGTTGAAAAGCATATATTTTTTATTGCATTTAATTCATCTGAAAACCATCTGTTTTCATTTTCATTTATTCTTTTCCTTTTAAGACCTTTTTTAACACTTTCTTCTAATTCACTTGAACTTCACTTCTTTTATAACTGAAAATATATTTTATTTCTTTATTTGATCTCTTGTCTGAAATTTTAATTTTCACCAAAATAGACTCATGATCACTAATTTTTAAATCTAGCATTGTATCTGCCCACACATTTTTTTTTTCAATTGGACAGATAACAAAGTCTAACAACGATCTAGATGTTTTTATTATTCGTTTCGGTTTATTTGTTATTATAGTTTACAATTATTGATTATTAGAATATTATTGAAAGCTTTTGTATACGAGTAATTATTATTCATTAAGTCAATGTTAAAATCTACTTTTTTTTAAACGCAAAGTATATTTCTATATTATAGAAAAATTCATACGTTCTAACTCGTCTACTTCTTGGCGGCCTGTCCAACCTTTGCCTTCTTAGTACCACGGACCATCTTCATCCTGTTTCTGCGATCCTTACGCTGTTTGCGTGTTTGTTTCTTTTGTTCAAAGAGACCATGACGGGCCAAACGATGCTCGGGTTCGAACTTCTTGCCGAAGTCCAAGGTGTCGTAGATCAAACCGAATCCGGTAGACCGGCCACCTCCAAAGTTGGTTCTGAAACCGAAGACGAAGCACACATCTCGGGTTACTTTGTACATGCTGGCGAATTTCTCGCGGATGTCCTTCTTGTTGACGGACGCGAGTCCAGGGTGGAGAACATCGCAAACCATTTGTTTCCTGCAAAGCAGGTGGTTTGTCATGAATTTCCTGGTACGGATTGTGGCAGTTGTTTCGGACATTTTGAAGGATCTGTTAAAAACTAAAAAAGTATCTAAACACGTCTTTAGTGCAAGCACAATTTTTAGAGAAAAAAGAAAGTTTAAATCTAATATTTTATCAATCCAATTGGGCACCGCATATACCTTTAGCCCTTGAACTAAGTTTCCATCATAAAACTGTTACGTAATCTAATGTAAGTAGGCATACCTCCTCCTTTTTCCACTAAGATGCATTTTAAGTTTTTGAGGTAGAAAGTAGTAGAAATATAAAAAGGACTAAATTTAGGGCGAAGAGAAATAATGTTTAATAAATAAATAAATTAATATAAGAAATATTTGGTTTCAATGCCCATGGAGGGTGAGTCTGGACCCGAAACCCCACCCCCCCCCCCCGTGGATTCACCACTGACCTACAACTGCCATCATTCCCAAAATTTTATAAAAATTTAATTCTGCATGAATTTCAAACAAATATCTTTAACTTACTAAAGGAAATCTTCAAAAAGGAAAAAAAAAAATCACTTAACCTCAAAGCCAAAGGTTTTGATTTAAATGTATTTCACAGTCATTCATTTTACCTAAGATACCTACATATAGATACCTTTCTTTTAGATTTAAAAGGTACGAATTTCTATCCCACACTTTCTTGGATTTTAATACCTAATATTTTACATCTAACCCTGCAATATATATTCCAGCTGATATCCATAGAACTCGAATAGGCCATTTAAAAAATAGGCAGCACGCAGCTATATGATTAATTTTATATATATAGAATGTAGAATTTCAATATACCAACATCAATATGCCTCGAAAATTTGCGGCTCACTAAGTATATAGCAAAGTGAATCAATTCCATTGGGATTCAGCCTTTTTTTTTATATTTATTGATGCATTCTACACTTTTAATAAAATAAAAGGTATCCCATTCGTTTGTGGAATCCCAAAATACTCCTGAATCTATCACTTTTTTCCCGTGCAGCCATTTGTATCTCAATAACAATATCACTTACCGTATATTTAACCGTTGCGCTTCCTTTATTCCAGCCAAGCCAAAAACCGGAACAGCTTCTGAAATAATGTCTAACTTTTCAGCACCTGTCAGAGCAGAGAATTGGTAATTGTATTAGGCAAGTTCTACCTTATAGAAATGTCTTAATACCTACTCCATCCACTTTGTGAGTTGGTATACCTATTTATTTATACCTATTCTAACACCTTCATTGCTCCCGTTTGGCTTCACATAGGACATACATATTATCTCAAGAAAAAGGAATGAGTTTTGCAAATGTCTAGGTCCTCCAAGAAAATTCATTTAAATAAGTGCTACCCTTAGGAATCTTTCCGATTTTACAACCTTAGAGATGTAAAGATATAAAGCAGTGTGTATATGTACAACGAATGAAACCTATCTTCATCTTAGTATCTAAGGTTTTGCAATCCAATTAAATCAAACAGGGAAATCAATTTGGGGCCATGTGCTGTATAGATATACGGTGACCATCCGTTCATTATAATAATGAACAATTCTGAATTTGAAGACGATGTTAACTAGGAATTATTTTTTACACAAAAACACAGAAATGTTCTGTATTTCAGAAGCTGATCATTATTTATTCTATATTTCGTACAAATTCTTAAAAGTAATAAAATAAATATTAAAGAAAAATTCAATGACAAAAAAAATCATAATGCTAACGTGCCCTAACCGATTGAAAGAACGAGCAAGACATATAGTAAAATTTTATTTTGTCAAATGCTCCTACAGAAATAGTTTTTTTTTTCTATTCTAAATAATATTTGGACAAATTAAAAACCCAAATGAAGGTCGAAACTTGAAAATGTATTTTCATAACTAAATACAATTAAGAACTCAGTTGTTTAGAGTTCAATAAATAATTTAAAAAAAATCCAGAATTTAGTGAAGAAAATTTACCCTACAGAAAAATTATCTAAATCCTTATAAATGATTTGTATTAATTTAGATTTTAAGTTTTTATGTTTTTTTGTTTGTAAGACTTTTTTATCTGAGAGTTATTTTATTTTTTAAGTTTAAAATTGATGCAAACAAAGACTGAATTTTTCTACTTAAGTTAAGTAATTTTTGATTTGATATTGGAGTTTATAAACGTTTTTTTTCATGAAATAAATAAAAGATATTATTTTAAATAACTTAAAAACACTTATTTTATTAAATTATTTACTTAAATCCATTTCGGAAGCTATGGTTCCATCGTCAGTAAGTTTTATATAAATAAAATAATACAAACAAAAATGTTTTGATATATTAAATACAAATAACTCATTGCAAACAAAAACAAACTACACAAACAAATGTTTTTAAGATCTATTTTAAAATTTTTTGAAAATTGGATCTTTTATAGGTAATTTTTCTACAGATTTTTTTTTTTTTTTATTGAATAGAATAATTTAAAATTGAATAAAATTTTGTTTTTTTTTTCACTTGTTCATTATTTGCAATTCTAAAATATGGTCACCGTATGTATAGAATGCTGTCGTTTGAACCAAACTCACATGTTATTATGACTGCAGCAGGAATAACAGGACCAAAGGCGTACCTATGCGTATATGAGTGTGAGTGCGAGGCAAGAGTATAAGAAGGTTATTTTATTGTTTTAATAAGATTTTTCTTATTTGATAGTCATGATGTATAAAATCATAATATTAGGTACAGATACATACAACGTAAACATATTTTCTTGTTTATATTTCTAATATTTGTTTGCTTATTTTGGCAATTTTGGCCAAACAGAAGAGAAATATTCATATATTTTTGGAAATTTTAGATGTTATGTTAATAAGGTACAATTTAGGGTATAGAGTGGGTTTATTGTTTTGAGAAGAATGCAAATGTAATTTTATGAATAAAATTGTGTACGTGGGAAAAATTATGCTATTTTCTAAACTCAAAAATTTAATAATCATAGTACTCTACTTTTTGGTCATAAAGCCATTCACATACCTTCAAAAATACTATACCTACCTACAACAAGGGAATTCTGGAGGGAAAACCGGGTCATAAACAGAAATCATAAATGTTGGCCTTTATGGACGCTTCCAAGACAAAATCGGAAATCTTTTCAGATAACCAATTCTTTGAATATACACATAGATATATAAAGCTTTTAAATTTCTGCTAGTGTCTTTCAAACTGAAGTGCTTACAATTCGTGCGACCGCGATGAATCTTGTCATGTCAACTTACTATATATAATAGAAGTGTTGATATTTTCACAGAGAGCGAGACGGAATTTAAAACCATTTCCTCAATAATCTGTAAGTCTAAACTGTAGGAGCTGCAGTAAGAAAAGAGTTTTGTCGGAAATCCGCCAACGAAAAATTGTCAATTGGTTATCAATCAATACTTTTCGGGTTCAAAATTAAACTTTTTATGCTTTCTCATAGAGTCTCTGATTAATCATATGTTTCCTATGAATAGGCTGACCAGACGTCCTCTTTTATGAGGACTAAATAAACTTTTTTCCGGTATCTTTTTGAAAAAATGAGCAATTTGTCCTCTTTTTTAGGTTTTAAAAATTTCAAAACTTTTGGTGAAACAAAACATTAACAAAAAAAATTTATTTTCGTGTGAACACGGTCTTAAAAGTATTTTCAAAACTAAAAATTTAACTTTAAAGTCTCTGATTCCTAAATCAAAACAAAATACGTCTGGTATTGAGTTTAACAACTAAATTTTAATGAAAATGAGATCCAATAAAAGGCGTCCTAAAAATTCACACAAGAAATTACTTTGATAGAAAACATGGGCTTTTATATTTTGTATTGGTTCATTAATCATGCAATATAGGGTTATGCTTCTGGAATAGAATATTGGGAAAGTAGCATCCTCGGCTTGCTGGCACATGTACTTTCGTTTTTGTTCACATTTTTCATGACCGTTCCGCATAAATATGATTTAATATATACGTAGTTGATACAGCGCTCAGTTTCCAAATTCCGCACGAAAGATTGAAACTTTGTGGATGCTAGCTTCTCAACAATCACTTGTGTATTTTCTGAACGCCAAATGTGACAACTTTGAAGGTTAACGAAGCCATCAAGACGAAAATAAGCTTCATCGCTGAAAATGATTTTTTTTTTTCGAAAAATCACCGACAAACCTTAATTATTTTTTGAAACTGCTGCTTAATAAGGATAACACGTAGCTTTTTCGTGTAGCGCTCCATTTTCAACTGTCAAGCTGTCTTTTTTTACTGGCAACACCTTGCGTGAATTTAAGGACACATTTTACAATAAAAGGTAAAATGATTCAATAGTTCTTGAAGTTTGGAAAGTGAAGGCGAAGAAGTGTCCTATGCTAAAGTTAAAAAAAAGACACTTGAGAGATAAAAGCAACCCATTCGAATTTAGTGAAAATGAGTAAATATTCAGAAAGAAAAGACTATCATGTATAACATTTGTTAAAATACACTCACAGGCACAATTAATCGCCCACCTTTGTTAAGTCTCACTATGTGTGTTTTTGATAAGTAACGGTCATTATAATTAATGTTTTCTCTTAATTTGGTATTTTTAGCATGAATTAAACAGTTACTAAACTTGTTCTTTTTCTTTTTTGAGCATAGTATGCATTTTTGTGATTCAGTTTGAATTTGACATTTTTGGTGATCTAATAAATGTGGTTTTTATTCCTTTATTTTTTACTTGTGGATATTGGGGAGTTTAAAATTAGTGCTTGTGAAACTCAAGTTTTGAAAATAAAAAAATAAAAATGCCGTTAGACCCCACTGGAGTAGCGAGGGCTGTGGCTTTCGCGGATAGTGGCTACAGTCAACGTTGGATTGCCCGGACACTTGACGTGCCTCGAACCACTATCCGGGATGCCATCAGACGATTTCGTGAGACTGGATCTTATGCTAGGAGGCCAGGCCAAGGCAGACATCGATGCACATCCACTCGAGACTTCATCGTAAACAATGTGCTAAGAGATCGCTTTAGCACAGCTAATGAAGCTCGTATTCGTCTCTTAGAAGTGCGAAATGTAAGTGTAAGTGAAAGAACATTAAGAAGAAGACTGGTAGAAAGAAATATGCGTGTATACAGACGACGAAATGAGAGGTTTGCTCCATGCGCCATAGCCGCAACAGTGGGATATAAGGGAGGCTCTATAATGGTATGGGGAGGCATTAGTTACGAGGCTCGTACCGAGCTCGTGGTCTTCGATAGAGGAAGTGGGAATGGTCAGCGATACGTGGAGGAAGTTTTTCAAGAACATGTGATAGTTTTTGCGCTATTTATTGGAGACAATTTTATTTTAATGCAAGATAACGCACGTTGTCATGTCGCCAGATCTGTGACAGAGTATCTTGACGAAGTTGGTATCCAAACTTTACCATGGCCAGCACGCAGCCCGGATCTGAATCCAATAGAACACATATGGGATAATCTTAAACGAAGGGTTCGGGCAAGGATACCAGTGCCAACCACCATTAGAGAATTGAAGATGGCTGTAGTAGAGGAATGGCACAATGTCCCACAATCAGATATTCAGAATATAATGGATGGACTTCCAAATAGGCTCCAAGAAGTCATTAGAGCTCGAGGAGGAAATACTCATTATTAAAAAAAAATCATATTTAATAAACGACAAAAAAAAATGTTATTTCTATAAAAAATGAAAAAAATCATTTACATTGATAAAGATCCATGTTTCTTAAACTTTAAATGGTGGTTTTTATTACTCAAACCTTGCTCAAAATAATTCATTCAAAAAATTTTCTTATTCTGAATCAATATTTACTAAAATCGTAAAATAACTGGGTGGGCGGTTAATTGTGCCTGTGAGTGTATATTTTTTTTAGATTTATGCAGCAGTTTAGAGTCAACAAGGAATGTTTTCGTAATGATACTCAGCTCGTTAGATTTTCCAGAAGACATAAGAAGCACATCTGTTCCACCTGTTTTACAGCTTTGTGCAACATTGAATCTTCTAGCCAGTGGGAGTTACCAAACCAATGTTGGAACAATGTTGCTAGGTATGTCACAAACAACAGTTTCCAAGTTCTTTCGGCGAACATTGAGTCTTTTGGAAAACAAGTTTTGTCCGCAATGGATTAAATTTGATAGCTCTAAATTTGAAGACAGCAAGGAGTATTACTACAGGAAATTTAAACTACCGCTAATAGTGGGTTGCGTTGATTTTACTCATATTCCTATTTTAAGACCAAACGAAAATGAGCACATCTATTTCAATCGAAAAGGGTTCAATCGCTTGAATGCAATGGTGGTAATATTATGAATTCTATTTTACATACCAAAATGTACATTTCAATTTGTCTAGATTTGCATATTGACATATTATTTTGTTTCTCCATGTTTTTTGTAAAAAAATCACTCCCGACGATAAGTATTTTCTGTCGAGTGAAAACTTCTGTTTCAAACGTCAATTTTAAGTTTGTGTGCTGCCAAATCTGTAGATAAAATCGAGGACACTCGATTGAACTAAAATATGTGCTGCCAATGCTCGATTGTATCGACAAAACTCGATTGTATCAAGTTACCCCAGATCAATTAAGATTTGGCTGATTTGATTTTGAAACCACAACTATGGTAGTACTGGTAGAGTCGTTTGATGTGGACACTTCTCTAGCATCAAATATTGGTGACATAGACTTGGCGTACGTAAGGGAGAGTTAATTGGCAACTTCCTACGCACGAATATTGATCTAGAATGAAGAAAATTGTAAATAATTTTAATTAGTGAATGTGGAAAACTGAGTTGTGGACAAGTCCCTGAATCTAAACACTGTCAAATGGTTTTTCAATGTCAAGAAAACATCCGACAATAGCTTGGTGACAGTTTAAGGAGAGGGCGACATCATGTTGAAATTTAAAATGTGGATGGAGTATTGAATGTTTTTCCCAGAACCCGAACTGCATATCTACGCTGATTTTTTGGCTTCATTGACTGGACTATTAACTATTTCTTGAATTTCATCTGGAGAAATGAAATCTCGGTGGTCACTGTGGTTGCTCACGGGGTAGGCGCAGCTGAAATGTATGGGCTCCTGGATTATTTCAACACGTTTTCGCTTTTACTGAAGAGTTGATTTCAGAAATTGAACTCAGAATCTGATGTTGGATTTGGTTTGAAGTGTTCTTCAGCAAACACCTTCGCTTTCTTTTCATTTATAGTAACTTCTCCAAGTGTAGTTGTGATGACTTCTGCCATTAACTGATAACATCTTCTAAGGAATTTATTTCAGCATATTGGAGGACGGAGGTTTCTATTTTTCTGAATCGACAACGTATCCGCATTGAGTGGAGCTACATCTAGTTTTGAGTAATTGCTCAGGTTGGTGCAAGCAGAAAATTGATTGAATTTTTTAGGATTCATTTTCATCCTTTCTTATGTTTTCAGCAAAGATAAGTGAATGTGAATTAAATAAACACAAAAAACTCCATAAATATTAAAATATCCTATTTCAATTAGAATTTTACAATAAAATCCTATGAGGATATTTTTATCATTATTCTTTTTTTTTAAGTAGAGCATAGAAAAACTGCTAAAATTATTCTTATTTCGTTAGGTTAGGAGATTAATTCTCGCCAAGATTAAGCAAATACAAAGTGCAATCGCGTGCCTATTCAGTTTTTACAATTTATTTTAAAACCTTCTAACTAGGTAACAATATTGGAGTTTTTTTAAGTTTAGCTGCAAAAAAAAAATTTTTAAGAGGGAAGATGTGTGGAAATCTCTACTGGAATAAAGATGTATTACAAAAACCAGCTATAGGAAAAATTAGGCAACATGTCATGACAACAATCAGTAAGTGTTTCAGCAAAACTTTGCCCAACGTGTATAATCTATGAATTAATCTCAAATGTGTTATACTAAATTCCAAAATATATAGAACTGAGACTGAAGAAATCTTCTTTTTTAATATTTGTTTCCATATTACAATACACAATTAACCTTCATTTTCATAAGTTTAGAATTTGTTCGCCCTAAATATTCATTCTAGATCACTGTGGAGCGCCTTGAATATGCAATGTTTTTTTTGTGATGTGTGTTTTGTGAATATTTTCTTGCTGGTTGCTGAGCTGATGGTTAGGCGCAGGCAAAAGAATTTAACTTTGTAACAATCTTTGATACCAATCAATCAATGATACCAATTTTTCTTAAACCAAATTGCTTCTCTTATTAAAATAACATAGAGGTTCTTCCTCAATCAAAATTTTACTCCCTTTAAAACAATATGAAGATTCCTATTGAATTAAAATGACTCTCACGTCAAAGCTTTTCACGAGATTTAAAGTCAGTGTTTTACTTCGCTATACCTATTCAATTTATTTAAATTAAATGATTTAAAAAAAATATATATGACAGGCAAGCTTCTGTGGTATCGAGTGCCTGTGGCTTACATATAAGTTTTTAATAAAAAAAGGTTATAGGTATAATAAAAAATGTGCCTTCTTTTATAGTGCCCTATTTAAGCTTTGTTGTATAATACCACAGTAAAAATATATATATCGTACAAAATAATGACAACTTTCCAGACGCGTACATTATACTTATTTTGCATGGCAACTTTTGCTCGAATATTGCAGCACATCTAGCATTGCGAACAACTGCAAATAATGCACTTTAATTAAAAATTTAATGCCTGCTTATGCTCGAAGTATATGTTTATGTATTAAAAAAAAAACTGCATATTATTCCTTTATAGCTGTAACAGAATATATGTTCATAAAACAAATTTCACTCGCATGTTACTAAATCTGTCGTAAACATTCATTTATTTTTCTAAGCAAAAAGCGCACTGTAACTAAATGTGTGTGGCATGGTTTGTTGCTGCATGGCGCTGGCATATATCCTCTACATGCAAGAAATATACAATTCGCCATTGGGCTCAAACCCACCATCCTTTTTCTCATGCCACAAGCCATCTTAGCGACCCGCAAACAAACACTTTGTTCTGTTGCCACCGAGTTACAGATAGGTTCTCTGATTGCAAGAACGAATAGAAACCCCCTTCTCTCTCTGTCTCCATCTGCATCTACATCTCCATCACCGAGCCGCATCAACATTATATTCTAGATCCGAGCTGAACCGAACCGAACATAGGGGGATTTGTGCCAGTGCTGTGACTCCTGTCAGCATTTACTAAATGAAAGGCGGGATTACGCCCTCATCGGGGTACACTAACTGAGGCTGTGCAATTGCTCCAGTTTCTATATATTTTTCACCACCATTGTTGGGATTCTTACACCGCTCTTTATAGGACGGCAGCATCATGCATTCATTCGTGTCATATGAATTTCTCTGACATGTTTTTGCTTAGGGATTTCCGCCTTATGTCATTCTTCTTGGTCTTTTTGTCATCAAGGGTGAAGATTAGAGTGATGACGAACAAGCTAAAACAGTTGAATATGAAAAATAGATGCCAGAGAACGATGTGTGTTCAGTTCAGTTATGTGCATGACTGAGGGCAAAGTCGTTTTAAATTTGATTTTTTTTTTTTTTTAATATTATTTATTTTCTTTTTCTTTAATTTAAAATTAAATTTTAATGATTTTTTTCTTTTAATATATGTATATGTACATAAAATGAGCATTATTTATATATATTCGTTATGGAGTTAAGCATCATGGGACTGAGGGGAGGAGTTTTAATAAATATATTATGTATAACCTCAATTTTACCCTCTGGAATTGAAGATTTTTGTTGTATTATTTTAGGGGGTAGTATGGGATTAACTCCCAATCTACCATATACCTGTTGAATATACGTCCTAACTAGGGTATCCTTTATACTTTAGATTAGCTTTCATTCCAGAGGCCAAACTGCAGGATGTTCTATAAGAAATAAAAACTTCTTTTAATGCGTTTCTTTTTTTTAATTCTTCGAATATAAAAAATCTAATTTTATAAAAAAAAAAATAATACAAAATAAGGGCTGCCACTTTTTGATCTGCTAATGGTTGTTTCAGACTTACTTGGCAGTTCATCTGATACAAATTCTGATTTAATTTAATTTCATTTCAAAAGTTCAAATATTCGGCGTTAAGTCTTTTCGCCCAAAACCCTAAACCCCAAATCGAAAAAAACTCATAAAGCCGAAAAAGTTAACAAAAATCTACAAAAAAACCCAAAACGAATGTCATAATGCCCAAATTGATTTTGAAATGAAATAACGCCCGAATCGTTATTGTCATTTTGCCCAAAATATGACTGAGGCTTTGGGCTTTATGACTTTTGTTCTTATAATTTTGATTTCTATCCTCCTTAAGTCATATCACCCAACGTCATAAAACCCGAATCAGAAAATGTCATAACGCCCAAAAACGGAAACACCTTCAAGAATGTCGGGAAGAAAGCGTCGCAAAGCCTTAATAAAATATATTATATGTATTAGATATCACCCAAAATCTACTTTCAATGTCATAGTGCTCAAATTTAGAAATGTCAATTTGGGCTTTTTGACATTTATGTTGGGCGTGATTACATGACCAAGAAAGTGCATTTAATGAACTAAAAAACAGTTGAGTGCTTCAAGTGGCATCAGAAAAATATTTTAAAATTCTTGTGTCAGGTAATATCAAACCACGCAATGAATCGTCGCTAGCCGCGCATTGATGGAGCAGTGTTTTTTACCTGCCACGTGGCGCGTTTACGGATTCGCTTTTTTTTTTATTTTTGATGTATTTGAGTTTGGGCGACACTCATACTAAAAACGTCGTAGTGTCTAAAATTAATAAAAAATTGTCAACCTAAATGCTTAAACACATGACATCTTTTGAGCTATATGACAATTACCGATTTAGGCGTTATGATATTTTTAATTTTGATGACTATGACATTTATTTTGGGCTTTGTGTCCATTTTTGGGTGCTATAAGATTTTTTATTTGGGCTTTATGGTTTTGGGCCTAAAGACCTAACGCCTAAATATTCATGTAAACCTTAGAACGGTCGGACAGCTGTTGTTGTGAGGCTGGGTGCGACTAACACTGGAAAATTCCCATTAATACCCTTGGACACTAGAGACATATTATATTAATTTAACAAAGTTTAAAATTCAAGTTCTTCGAAAACCTTATCAAGATGTTCAATATACAATTATAAGCGAAGACCAAAGTTGAGCCGTTTATTCTCGACATATTTGAGCCGAAAAACATTTTTCAACAATTTTTAGCAGTTATTTTGATTTAAACAAAAACTGTCAGTTGTTTTTTTTTTTAATTCCTATCAATTTCTCATTACATTATTTTTTCGTGGATAATTGAAGAACTTACTTTACAACATTTTTTAAAAAGCCTTACCTGGTTTAAAATTTTGTATGCTCTATGACGATTATCTGTAAAATATTATGTACTTGAAATCGATATCTTAGTTCATTCTCTAAAAAGGTATAATTTACAGAATTTTGAAAAACAGCATTTTGGATTTTCAGAATTTTATATTTACAGAATTTTGAAATACAGAATTTTGGAATATCTACATAGAATTTTATAGATTTACAGAATTTCAAAATACAGTATTTTGGAATACAGAATTTTGGCATTTATACTGAAGAAATAATTCCAACACAAAGATCTACTTAAACAATTGGGTCCTCTTGGGAGTCCAATTTCACAAGCTATAGTTAACTTCTAAATTGAAACTTATACCTATGCACTATACATAGAGCACCTATATAGAGTTTACCGAGAATTTTCCTTTAAATTATCTAATAACACTGTGGGGGCATCCGTACGAGCACCTTGGGCCTTCAACAATAATAAGTCTATGGGGCCCCATCAGCTTAACTATAGTTTTATATAAAATAATCTTGTGGGAACCCAATATTGCCTTATCCTCATTGTGGGGCCCTTAACAGAGCTGTGTGGACTTTTTGAGACTCTTTTGGAGCCACGAAAGCTGTATATTAACTTTCATGCCCTAAGAGATCTAATTTTATGACTTGGCAAAATCTGGGTTGCTCTGTGGCCGTCCCTGGAGTTGTCATCTACAAACTGTCACCTTTTCATCATGGTATACCTATAACTCGTATCACAATTCTCAAAAACAACAACCTTCAAAAATCAGATTTAATCCGACTTTTTGTGGTCTTTAAATTTTAGGAAACGGAAAATATGCGATAAATGATACGGTTTCCGCATGCTCTTTAATTATATCTTAGTAGGTAGGTATACCTCCATTAAATAAAATTTATTTGTATTGAAAAAAAAAAAGATAAATAATATTAATCACACTTTTTTTTCAGATTTCAAGACATTCAAAGACATTACGAAAAAAAAGAGTGTGCGTACTTATGTACACACGCTAGAAGTAAAACTTCTTTCACGACAACAGGGCAAGTATTTGCAAAATCGTGACGCTGAATTTTGAAATTCGTGACGGGAATTTGTATGTCGGTTTGACATGTCACTGACAGCTCCATAGAAAAATTTTTTACCCCCATGCCGCAAAAGAAGTTTTACTTCAAAAAAAACATTAAAGGTTATTTTGAATTTAACTGATGTCAACAAAGCTATTTATATGGTTAAAAGGTTTGTGGTTGCATTATTATGTTCGATAATGTTAGTATAAATAGTGGTTTGAAAAAAAAAAACTTGCATCGCTGAATGTGGTTTACTGTTTGACAGAAATCAATTAAAATTAATTGCTGATTTGGTTTATTTATAAATCCAAACAAACATATACATAAGTATAGTTGACATTGTTCTGTTAACTATGGTTGGTTATAATAAAAGCGAAGGGATTTCTTCGTAATTGTAATTAATTATAATGATATATTCGTTTTTGTAGGAATGAATTAATGACGAATTTACTGATAAGACAGTTTATTTAATTAACTAAACCGCTTTAACAATCAAATTCCAACGAAAGGCCTATAGTGGGAATAATTACTTCCGTATATATATACCTATACTCTGTACAACTTATTTATGTGGGTATTTATAATCTCATAAAATACATTTAAAGAAGGATTAACTTTGGCTTTGTACGTAGTAATCGTAGTTTTATTGAATATGTTAACAAACAAAATGTAAAAATGTACTTATACAGTCCATAACATTTATGTAGCCACACACTTTAACTTTTTTACAATCAATTGTTTTTGATACTTCTTTGAATTGTACATAAGAAAATTTATATTTAAAGACAAGGTAAGATTAAGACAATTTTTTAACAAATTTCTTAAAGTTAACAAAATTTTTTGTGCTTATTTGTTTGCAGTCACGAAAACAATCATTTTTTTTTTGTAAAATTTGAATATACTCAATTGATTTTATTCCACATTGTATAAGATATAATTTGGCAGCGTAGCTCTCGAAAAGTTATCAGGAAGTGATAAATCAGTTATTTGTATATGTATTTGTATTTTATTGATAAAAAAGAACTTAACATTAAGATAAACATCTTTTAGAAAATTAAGCCTTGTGGTGGAATTACGTTATGGACATTAATGAATGCATAATAATAATATAAATAATTGAATAATAGATAAATAAATATTTAAAAAAGTTATTACAATTAAAATTATACTATAATAATAATTTAAATATAAAATAAGAATGTACATTATAAAGGTTCCTACAATTTTTTTTTTTTTTTTGTATAATCGCGCAACAATCGACCCAACTCCCCCAAAAAAAAAAGAAAAGAAAAAATTATTGAAACATAAACTGTATCAATTTTAATGATTTGAAACATAAATTAATTTGAAAAATATTCACTTAAGTTTCTCTGAAAATGTTTCAGATTATCCGTTCTTCTTAGTTGACGTGGTAACGAATTCCAAAGACGAACTGCACTAACGAAAAATTGTCGCTCAGAAATCTGACATGTAAAACGTGGAATACAGATATGGTTGGTTCTGTCAGAAGCTAGAAACTGTATATGGTTATAAAGGTCCAGCGGTTGCTCAGTGTTGACAATCTTAACTAACATGGTTAGCGTTTTAAATTTTAATATATTCGGAGGGCTTAATTCATACAAACTTTTCGCAAAGTTCGAAATGTGGTCGAATCTTTGCAGTCCAAAAACGTAACGAGCTGCATTGTTAAAAACAACGTTCAATTTTCTCTGGGACGCAGCATCTAAATTATTACAAAAAATTTCACACCCATACGTTAAAATTGGAGCTATCAATGTTTTAATCTTTTTCTTAGTTGCTAATGGTGTGAACTTCCTTGCTGCAGATAGTGTTCTCAGTGCACCATAAGCTTTTCCTACCGCAGCATTTACATGATTGTTCCATGTAAGGTTACGATTAAAGTGCACTCCCAAATTTTTCGCTGTATCAACATACTCAACAGGAATGTTATTAAGGTATACTACCGGAAAATAACTTAATTCCAAAGTCTTCTTTGAAATGACGAGGCACTTAGTCTGAAGTGGATTAAGAACGAGACCGTTGGCGCCAGACCATTCAAACAGAGCATTCAGATACGTGTTGATATTGTAAATGCAAATCTCGATTAGACCCAGTGCTGTACTTCCGAGATACTGTACATCATCAGCAAACATTCTCGTTTCACCATGCCTCAAAATACTTGGTAAGTTATTCACATAAGAAGAGAATAATAGTGGTCCAAGAATGGATCCTTGTGGAACACCTCGAGATGTTGGAATGAACTAGACGCTTGAGTTCCAGAGACCACAGCTTGACTCCTTCCCGTTAAGTATGATAATATGAGGTTAGTTGTTAGAGGTGAAAAACCAAAGACGGTTGACAGTTTCTGGCACATAATATTGTGGTCAATGGTGTCAAAGGCTTTAGAGTAGTCAAGAAGAACCAAAAATGAGACTTTGTCTTCATCTAAGGCTTTCCTAACATGCTCAATAACATCCAAGAGAGCAGTGGTGCTACTATGTTGAGACCGAAAACCAGACTGTTTTGGTGAGAGGAGACTTTTTCCGGTAAAATATCGAACAATCTGCTTATGCATTAATTTCTCAACTACTTTCGAAAAAAAGGGTAAAATTGATATGGGGCGATATTCTGTTTTTTGTTTGTTTTTAGGTATTGGAATAATTTTGTACTTGTAGTAAAGATTGTATTGACGAGTCCTCAACTTGCAAATCTATTGGCCTATTCAAGGCTATGTTTGCGATTTTTTCAATTTGAAAGTTTAAATGGGCAGACAAAAAACATTAACAGCTACAGAGATTGCGAGAACAGAGGCCTATAGGAATCAAGGATTGACGAAACGTTTTATTGGTCAGAAAATTGATCAAAGTCTCAAATTGGTATGCAATTTTTTTATAGATCCGTTATTGTAAGCAAAAATGCACAAAGAACGAAATTTTCAATTCTTTCAAAGATGAAAATGATATGATAAACTTCCAATTGCAACCACTCTCTGAGCAAATCAAGACACGGAGCTGGGTTAAAAGTGAACCGAATTAAATTAAGTCGGGTTATCAAAAGTGCCGAACACCTAAAGCGCTTAATGCTGATGAAAAAACCTCCGATTAACAATGTGCGTATAAACTATAGCAGCTTGATTTAGCAAGATGCCGAATGCCATAGAGTGCTGAAGGCAGCATCCATTCAAAAAATTGGAAAAAATGATCTTTTTAGTTGAAGAGAGTTCCACTTAAACAGACCGGATGAATATAATTACTACTTCCAATTTTTAAGAAAAGAAAATTTGTGTTTTGATCACTACCATAGCCGTGAGGGATGAATTATGGGATGGGGATGCAGTACCATTTTATGGCACTGTTGATTTAGATTTTATAGACTGTAAAATGACATCGAAACAATACAATACCTTATTGGAAACAGTCTTGCTTCAGTTTCAGTGTATTTTAAGACTACTGCGGATTCTTTTTGCAGCAAGACAATGAGCCGATTCACACAGCTTTTATAAAAATGTTGCAAACCTTAAATAAACAGCAAGTATCGTTTGTGATTGTTTAAGAAATCGAACATTGGTTTTGTATGATTCCTTAAACGATCGCTTTTTTTTAAATAATTCGAAACAAGGAGGGCTTTAAAAATTTTTAAAATATTGTGTTAACCACAAAAAATATATAGGTACAAATTATTTTCTTTAAAAAAATTAATCAATTGGTTTTTATTTCTACTAAATTAATACTGTGAGGCTATTCTAATGTTACAGCAAATAATACACATTTTTGCGACTGTTAAAAAAAAAAACTAGTTAAGAAAATTGCTTTAAGAAATTAGTCAAAACTTCTCTTAATACTAGTAACATGTTCTATCTTGCTACTCAATACAAATTTTCTAATTATGCCTCAAAAAATTACCAAAAATAGTTAATTGTAAAATAAACTATGTGTGAGGCTATCCATAATGGTACGCACTATAAAACTTTTACACATTTTTTCATTGAAATTACACATCAAATTCCTTTGGATTAGGTCATAGTCAACCAAATAAAGTTCTTTTGATTTTTCATCACTTTATTTACTAAGAAGAGTTGAGAAGTTTTTGAAAATTGAAATATGTAGATAACTGCAATTGTATATCAAAGATCTTTACGTGTCCAAGTTGTGGTTTTTCAACAAACCATTATTTGGTGAACTATATTCATCAAATAAACCACTATGCTAATTGAACTGTTATTCTTGCCACAACTATTGACCCAAAAACCACCCTCAAATAAGATTGTTCTGGCACATTATTCATAATATTGACTGAATTATCCTCTGTCTCATTTCATGAAATATAAAACCATTCTGTTATGGTGTGTTCAAAGGTTATTGCCCGCACTGGAAAATACTTCATTAAATTCCGGTTGATAAATTATGTTTCATTTTCATATTGAATTCTATAAATCGAATTTTTTCTTAATTTTTTTTTAGAGATTCGCAAATAATAAAAAAATCTAAAGTCCTTTGCTTCGTTTTTCATCAACATGTCTATCAAAAACAGCGAAACTAAAGAATGGAAAACATATTTCATATTTAATTCATATATCTACACCTACGGAGGTTTGAACATAGCCCAGAGGTTAAAAAAAATGCTTAAAAATCCAATAAAAGTCTATGATCTAGAAACTATTCCTGTAATATAAAATACAATATATGTCTTTCGCAATACATTTTTCTTTTATAGAATTTTTTCTCAAATTCAAAAACACAAATTTTAATGATTTTTTTGATTTCCTAAGCAAAATCTTCGCAAACCTGAAATTTATAAAAAATCCAAAATTGAAATAACCCACAATCCAAAAACCCGAAAGACTGAATTCCCAAAAATCGAAAGATCAAATACCCCAAAATCCAGTAAACCCAAGATCCCACAATCAAGGAAATCCCGAGAGACCCAATTTAAAAAAAAAAAACATTATACACGAAATCGAAATATTCAAAAAATTATAATTAACTTGAAAAAAAAATGCGCAAATTTTTCATTTCATATAATTCTTCAAAAATTCGATTTGGAGGCAAACATTTTTGCAAAATTTTGAATTCTACACATGTAGCCTTTTCGAATTTGAACTTTGATTTTTTTGAATTGTCTGACTTGTGGATTTCCTGGATTTTGGGTGTTCTGGGATTGTAAACCCAACTCCTAATTTTGCTTAAAAATAAAAAATCAACAAAACCCAATATCAAAATCCCTCAACCCAGAGAACCTAAAATCCCGAAAAATTTAAATAAAAATCTTGAAAAATTATAGGGGGGTATCTCCATATTATGTATGTGGAATTGGGAATTTTGGTTTTTCTGGATTTTGATATTTCGGGTATTTCTGATTTAAAGGTTTTAGAAATTTTTAGTTTTTGGGATTCTCACCTCAACCCCTTCTTTTGCTTACGAAAAAAAAAATCTACAAAATCCAAAATGCAGAATTCTAGAATAAAGAAAATATAAAATCGCGAAAACCCCAATTTCCGAAATGTTTTGCCCGAAATCAAAATCATGAAAAAATATATGAAGAAAATTTTGCGCGAATTTTTCATTTTAAATAATTTTTCGAGATTTCGATTTGGGTAAAACAAATTGGCAGATTTTTCATTTCGATTCCGGTTAAAGAATTTAGGGAAGATTGGTTTTCGAAATTTTGGATGTTATGCATTGAGGGCTTTCAAAATTCGGACTTTCAGTTTCTGAATTATTTGATTTCAGGATTTTTGTTTTTTTTTTCTGGATTTATGGTTTTCGGAATATTGAGTTTTCGGGATTGTTCCTCTAACCACTAATTTCGCTAAGGAAATCAAAATTTCACAAAATTCAATAACGCAGAATCCCGCAATCCAGAAAATATAAAATCCCGAAAGACCAATATCCAAAAAAACTGTGTCCGAAATCAAATTTTTAAAAGATCTAATGCATAAGAAGAAAAATTTGGGCAAATTTTTTTATTTTATTTAAAATTTAGAATTTGCCCAAATTTTTCTTCGAGGTTTAAATTTGGATAAAAAATTGGACAGATTTTTCATTTCAATTTCGGGAAAAAAAAATTCGAGATAATGAGTTTTAGAAATTTTTTGACTTTCTGCATTGTGGGCTTTCGAAATTCAGACTTTTAGTTTTTTTAATTTTCTAAGCTTTGGGGTTTTCAAGATTTTGGGAACAAATATTTAGCAGATTTTCCATTTCAATTTTTCAAAATTTTAAATTTTCTGCATAGTGGTACCACTTTTGTAATTGTATGTTATGGATTTTGGGATTTTTGGATTTTGGGTAGTGAGAGAGGGTACATTTTTTTTATTATCTCGAAAACTGAACACATTTAATGTAGGAGCAAAGATTATCAGAAAAACCTGTGCAAACGTTATACATTAGCAATTGTTTATGTTTTAATACAGAAATTTCCACAATACCAAAAATAATATTGAGTCACTAAAATTAATATTCCGGAGACTTTGACTTCGAAAAAATTTCGACAAGAGCCAAACTTAGATTTGGACATCCCGAAAAGTATCCTAAGTTAAAAATACTGCTTCTATTTGGTATAAATGGATCAAATTTAAGTTTTTTTTTTTTTAATTGTTTAAAAACTATTAGTTTTTTATAAGACATGCGAAGACAACAATTTTAGGTATTATATGAATTCTACACAAAAAGATTATAAATTTTCGATTCAAAATAGCTTTTTAAATTAGTGTTAAGTCTTCTACTTGGCTGATGTATTTCAGTAGTACAGTATATATTAAAAAAACCGATTATAACTTTTGTTTTTGATTAAGAACAATAGATTTTGAGAAAAACCTTCTATACAAAATCGAAGTTATTTGTTTTATACCACATCAGCGCGATGTATGGTTTTTTTGAAAATCTTACGAACAAAATGTTAAAATCCTTTTTATAAAAACTTTATAAGCTACAATTTTTTGCATTGACATTTCTTCCAAAAAACTGATAGCTTTCGAGTAATTTAGAAATAAAGACGAAATTTGTCCTCTTTCATCTCATTAAATTAAAACCCTTTTTCCAAATGTAAGGGTACTTTTAAGGAAATTTTGAACTCATAAAAATAAAACTCTCTAACGAATTTCAGATTTTTCCGAACTTTTTCGAAGTGGAAGTCTAATCTTCGCAGGATAACGGTTTTGCAGTAATTAGAAATAAATACAGCAAACATTTTGTGGGTATTTCACCAACAAAAATCTGAATCTGATAAATCCCTGTAAAATCACTATATCCCAATTACAACCCTAATTCCCATACTATCAGCGATTACGCTTTTATGCAAAATGTATTATAACTCATTCAATGTTTCCATCTCAATTGTAAGAGTTTTCTGCAAAGAAGCATAATTAACGGGGCTTCATGCATTTAAGAACACCGACCCAGTAGCTTCAAGCCTCTTAAGCCCCATACAAAGTCTCAAGTGTGAAGTTCTTGCAAAGGTACTAGGTATAGGTGTAGGGTAGGTATATAATACCTGATGCTTGTTTTAAAGACATTAAATTTGAATTCAGTTTTTGTAAATTGGTATGTATAATGCCAGGGAAGTGGTAATTTTCTTTTTCATACCACTTAAAAGTGATACCGTTTTTTTCCTTTTTTTTTGTTGTTGTTTCTTTTTTGAAAGGGGCTGATTTCTTTTTTCATTCTTTTAAATTAAAAGAATTTAAATTCATGCAACGAAGGCTTTTTTTGTTGTTGTTGTTTTTTATTTATTTTTTTGTTGGTCGTGCCTCTTTTATAAAACCCCATTAATATTCAATTACAAGGAGAAAATTCGTCTCTAAGGTTTCTCAATGAATTTGGCAGGCGCTATTTTGAATTCACAAGGACGCTTACTTTTTCCTTCTAAATATGTATATATAAGAGGGAGATGAGGAAATAAAGACACAATGGAAGCAGAGAAAGAAAAGAACATCCCAAAAAGTATTATCACACCATCAAAAATGTTCTCCTTGTTCGGAGCGATTTCCAACACCAAAATCTAAAAAGTACCTACCTACCTAACCTACTCATAGAAGACGATGCAGAATCCTGCCAATTTTATTTTCATAGATAGCTTTTTATCTAGTCCTTTAATGGTATTTATTATGGAATCTATAAATTTATTTATTTTGTGTTTTATGTTGATGCCTTAAATTGGTTGCACTAATGAATTCTTCGAGAATATTTTCATGGCTGACCGTCTGTTGTCAGTCAATTGTGTTGTTAGTTTCAACGGCAAGAAGTTTTTATATATAAAAATGAAGAGAGCCGGAGGATTATGGCCTTGATGTTTTTTTTTCTTTTATTTTATTTTTTTGTTCGTCTGAGTAAAAGTATGAGAAAATGAATGAGTATTTTTTGCGATGTTGCTTGAATGAGGTACTTTGGAAAAAAAATAAACGGCTTGGCTTGACAGAAGAACAACGTTAACATTAATGTCTGAAGCTTTTTTTTTTTTAAAGCAATATAGACGGTTTTTTGATAAGAAAATATTATATTTTCTATGAACCTACTTTGTATAATCAGATAAAATTATTCTTTTTCAAAAATATAATTTATTATAGCTATTGAGACTTTATGCAAAGTTACACTTTTAATAAGTTCTTAAGCGGTTTTAAAGCATGCTGATATGCTTAGTATATATTTTTAAAGAAGAGTTGAAGGTTTTAAAGTTTGAAGATATAAAAATTTATTCAAGACAGTGCAAATCAGTTAAAATTGCAAGCACGCGTTAAGGTTACTTACTTACTTTTTTCGTTTATCATTTCATTTTCATTTATTATTTATTTGGATTTAAAAAAATTGTACAAAGCAGTTAAGGAATAACTTTTCCGACCATCATCATTGGGAATGAAGACGTTTTTATAGGGTTCTTATTAGAGATGCCGCAAATATTCGGCCACTATTCGGCATTCGGCCTATCCGGCTTATATTTTTGATATTCGGTATTCGGCCGAATAGTTCAAAACATTCGGCCGAATACCGAATAACAAATGGAGTGTAAAAAAGGCTTGTTATCTTACAAAAAATGTTTTTTTTTTATTCAAAAATTTGTATTTTAGTATTTAAAATCTACTAATGGTAAGTTGTGGTGAATAAAAACTACTTTTTTGGCATTCGTTGGTAGCAAACGATTACGTCTATTTTCGTAATCAATTCCAGCTTCTGAAAATATGTCGAAAGTCAAAAGTCACGTTGGAGATAGATACACATCGTTGGCCGAATGTTCGGCTGCCGAATATTCGGTATTCGGCCGACGAGTGTGGCCGAATATTCGGTATTCGGCCGAGTCACTATTCTAGTTCCTATATATACAATTAAGCATTTACATTTCGATGGACTTAGTTGTAGATTATTATCCAAACACCAATTTAAAATATTTTCCAGATCCATATTCAGGTGATATACTCCATCCTCAATGACTTCTAAAGAACGGGAAATGTTTATCTGAATATCATTGGCATATAAATGGAAGAAACAATATTAGAATTTTTTTTGTCAGGTCATTTACGAATAAAGAGGTGCAAGTATGGATCCCTGTGGAAAGCCTTTTTGTTAAAATAAGGTAGTAGACAGATACACATTAACAGAAAATTTTTGTGACCTTCCTGAATCCTGATAGAAAGCAGATATGAGTTTTATTGAAATACGACTAAATTCGAATTTGGAAACAAGTTTTTGCATAAGAATTTTATGGCTCAATCGGTCGAAGGCTTTGGAGAAGTTCAAAAGCACTAGGAAGGACAGGTCTTCACTGTCCAGGCGTTTGCGGAGGTCCTCAGAAATTTTAAGTAAAGCGGTTGTACAGTTATGCATTTTCCGGAACCCCGGTTGGAGAACTTACGACTTTCCAGATGTTTTTCGAGAATTTTCGAAAGACCCCCTTTTTTTTGGGATGGGAACAACCATCGCCTGTTTCCAGCGGGATGGGAATTCGGAAAGGGTTAAATAACAGTTTATTATTTCTTGTATCGAAGGGAAAAACAAACAAAAACCTTACCGAAATGCCATCAGCACCAACAGGCATTTGACTTAATAGAATAAAATCGCTTAAATATTTCCAGAAAATTAATGCTTCTGAATTCAAAATTAATACTTAATATATATTTTCATCAGGGAACGTAAAAAAGTCATCAGCACTTGAACTTCATGAATTTGGATCTAAATTTGTGTTCACAAAATGATTGTTGATTTCATTAGCACTTAGAGAAGAGCAAGAAACACCATGCTATTTTTGACATCAGCATCTTTAAAAATTTTCCCTAGAGTTTTCGTTGGTAGTTTATGATTGAGCTTAGAGGCATATAGAAGTTTGATTTGCGTGCACTACAATGACGAATTTTCAAATCAAACGAATCTAACATACCGATAAAATAAGATTTTGAATTGCTTTCCTTATAATAAGATTTAAGTTGAAATCCCCTCCAATTACACTATTTTGATATCGTGGTACTATGTCCGCTAACACAGCTACTACAGATTGTCGAAATTTTCGACATTAGGGGGCTTATAAACACAACCTATAAGACAACGTGACGCTCCTCTTGAGATTTCTATAAGTAAGAACTCAGTGTGACCTATATTTGATGCGATTTTCAACAACTTTTACTTGGATGCTCTCCCGAACGAAAATAGCAATTCCACTACCAACTTTATCAACACGATCATTTCAAATAACTTGAAATCCCGCGAAAATAATGTATTTATCCATAATATAATCTTTTAGTCAAGTCTCCGAAACTAATATAATATCAACTTTGGAGTCACAGAACACCATTCTAAGTTCGTCTGCTTTTTTGCGCAGGCTACACGAGTTTATGTGAGCAATATTTAGGCTGTCACGTTGTGCACAAAAAACATTAAGCAATATTTTATTAAAATTTAGTTTGTATTATGATAAAATCAATATTTTTATTTATAAAACTATAGAAAAGTCTGTAAGTCTCCAGTGTTGTTATATCATTCAAACCTTCAATATTAACATATAGCGAGAGCTTATCAGCCCAGCTGCCCAAAAACCCCTTATAAAAATCTTTATGATGTTTCTAAAAAGGCTCATACGAACATGGAGACTGTATTTCTAAGGTAGTTATAATTCACACTAAAACACATGAAATAAAATATGTGTGGTATAAAGGCACTTGCAAATAAAAATACGAATATTGACTTTTTATTGAAGTGTTCTATTTAAGTTACTGCAGTCTTTAGTTTATTTTTCCTCCCTATAAAAATAAATTGATTTCTTTTTGTTCAAATTATAAACATGCCAACGATTTCCTACACCATAAAAATTCTAATCAACTGAAACATTCTTTAAAAAAAAGAAAAAAAAAAAGAACCGTACGATAAGGCACAGACTCAAGAACATAATTATGGCGTTTTTTATGGGTTATTTACAGTAACGCACCCACCACGTTTGTTATTCCTTGTTCATTGAAAAAGACTTTCCTCTTGTATAGGTATATACGTTTTATAAACTTGTTTCCTTGATTTATGCAGCCACCCCAACAACATTTTCTCTTAACTTACATGCATATTTGTGGGTTGAAATCCATAATTTCACTACATATGTAGGTAATAGAAATGTAGATACTAAGTTAAAATAATGGAGCACCATGACTTGGTTGTAAGTTCTTGCTTACAGAATTATTAAAAATTCATTTCAGCTATACCTCTAATTCTAATGTGCCAGGTAGAAAGGGGTTAAGTCAGTTATTTTCGCAATATAAAATTAAAGTTTGAAATTTTTTTTGTTAATCCAGATATTCCTTTTTAAAAAATTAATAATGCAAATCAGTCATCAGGCTGCTATGACTAAAAAAATATAAGTGCTTACCTATTTTCTGACGACTTCTCTCCTTAGAACAATTTTTTTTTAATAGAAAATTAATATTGTCAATTAATAACCAAGTCAATAATGGGATTGTGAATAAGGGAATATTTAATTCACACCCTCTTTTCGAAGTGTGAATTAAAAAGGATTTAACTACAGTAGAAACTCGATATAGTGAATCTCGGTAGAGTGAACTATCCAGTATAGTGAACACACAAAATTTTATACAGATAACTCTAAATAGTGAAAAAAAGGTGTCTCGATATAGTGAACTCACATTTTTTTTTTTTTATATTTAACAAGATTATGCCAGCAGCGATGCGTTTACAGCATTGTGGACTTTTTTTTAAAGATATTTATGAAACATTTACAATTGGAAAGGCAGTGCAAATCAATTTAAAGTTGAGAAACAATAAAACAGAAGCCATTTTTTTTATTTCATTCTTATTTACAAAAAAACTAATTTGTACCGGGAGCTAATAAATTTTTCGTTTTTATCAAAAATAAAGTTTATTGCTTAAGTTATTTATAATATTATGAAATATTTATGTTTTTTTCCCAATTGAAAATATTTTACGCTTTAAGCCTAGTATACAGTTCCTCCTCGAAAAAAAATACATGTACTTCTTATGGGAGTGATTTTATTGGAAAAAATTTTTTTTGACGTTTAAAATTTTATTATCGAACTGTGAACCAAACCTGTTGAAAAAAATTTATATTCACCACGAAAAATTTTTCCCGCAAAACAATGTTGATGACATTGTTTTGTGGAAAAAAAGAGGACAACGAATACAAATTTTTTTATTTCAACTCAGATTTTTTTCTTTCGAAAAAAAAAATTCTTACCACCTATGTTTTTTTTTTGTTCAAAAGAACTGTATACTCGGCTTTAATAAATAAAAAAAATTAATTTTGTATCAAAATCACATTTCAAAGTTAGTTTCTCTCTCGAAATAGTGAACAATCTCGAAATAGTAAACAGGCCTGGTTTTAATTACTTCACTATATTGAGTGTCTACTGTATAGCAACCTCTTATAAGTCTTTGAATAAGACTCACAAGATCTTTCTGAAATTTGAATTCACCTTATTATGGAAATGTGAAGATGAGATTTTTCCGCTTCTAATGAATTTCCAGAAACCAATCGAAAATGTAGTAAATTTTATCTTTTTTCTTCGTATTTATATAAAAAAGCCGTTTACATTTATAACACAAAAAGATCTTGTGAATTAAATAATTTATAAGAACTAGAATTAAATATTTCTACAATTAAAAAATTTATTCAATTGTTAAAAATACGTTTATGTGTTTTCCTGATGCAAATTCATTTTACGTGCCAGCTAATTGTCATACAATCACAAAATGAATAAAATCATTCCAATGAATTGAGTTCCGATTTCTATTCATTCCACTGACAGAATTGAGGAACAAAATTGCGGTGGACTCGTCAACTTAAATTTTTATCTATTCAATATAAAGCGAACGTCAGAAAAAAGTATTTTATTTCGTGATGTTTCAACTTTTCCCAGGTGAAAAAACAACAGTACCTGCCATAGAACAGTAAATAGAGAATTTAATTGTCCCGGAAGCGATTCCAATGACTTTGATTCAAATTTCTGTTTGTTGGTCCTATATTGCATACTGCATCTGCAAATTTTATATTCGATATAAAAAAAAAATATTTTTTATTAAAACTATAACTTCCATGATTTTATTTTATATTTTATATTTTTTTCAGAATTCAGAATTCCACGTCCTTTATTTATTATGACTAAACGACTGGGAAGATTTGCTAAAACCTAAGAAGCATTTTTTGGACATCCCTCCACCCACATATTTTTTGAAAACTTTTTAGGACCAAAATTAACGGCACCAGGCATACATATTTTGTTTAACCATCAACTAGTATAATATTTTATTTTGCTCAAAAACGGTTCCTACAATTGTGATTAAAATAAAAATATTGTATTGTTATTGTCAAACACTGATTTATGTTAACCGTTACAGGTCTTCTCAAGTTAAAAAAGTGCTTCTAAAAAATTAAAAAAGTATTTTATATATTATGTAGGGGGTTTTGCATATGATACCTAAACAAAAAAAAAAATAACTCAAAACGAGAACAAAAGTCGGTTAATTTCCTTTTACTTTTCACAAAGTTGTATTTGAAAAGTCTCCAGACGATTAAGCTTAAAGCAAAAATAACAGTACCTTCCATAAAAATGTAAAAAAAACATGCTAGGAAAAATGTTATTTTTCTCAAAAATGGGTCAATAATTTTAATAAAATTTGTTTTCTAATATGGAAACTGACTACTTTTTACTACTTTATTTTGTAACGGTAATTTCTGGTTTGAATTGTTGAAATAAGTTTGTACTACAATTTACATTAGAGATTGTTTAAAAATTTGCTATCGCTTTGCGCTCGACTTGAAAAGGTTTACTCAAAATGTCAATACCGTGGCATGTCCCCATTATTGTTTTTCCGATTAAATCTATTTTTTATAAAAAATATATAAAATATATCATTAAAATGAGAAGTTTGAGTACAAACTACAATTAGTTGCCTGATTAGATTTTCACAATATCAAGTCGAAATATTTGCTCTATGAAATTAAATAATAATTTCCCCGTTCATTTCATTTTTGAATTCAAAAGATTTTTGGCTGAACCACCATCTTGTTTATAGTTTAATGGCGTTTGTGTGGTGTTTTCGAAAAACCCACTATTTATTTATTATTAAAAAAGCCAATTTATTTTATTAACGTAATTGTGTTGTAGGAGTGAAGTGTTTTTAATTCTAAAAGCGTGTGTCACAAAGTTACCCGTGGTAGTGTTATGAAATTTTTTGGATTGATTGGGCATGTTCAGGAAAATGAGATCTCGGAGATCTCAGCAATTTCAGTTACCAGAAACAGATTTCCTCAGCAAAATTTTTCAGATTTGCTATCAAAATTGTGAGGAAAAATATTGAGTTTTGAAGAAAACATTGCCTTTCAAAGTTAAAAACCTCAAAACTTAAGAGGGAATTCAGAAACTCACCAAAAATGTCTTCGAAATTTATTACTTTTCACGATATTTTTTGTTTCTTAAAAGTTGTAGTACAATGCTCTAACAGATTTAATACCAAAGACAAACAAAATAAAAAAAATCATTTTCAATGATTTTTAATTTTGGCAAAATTTTGATTTAAAAAATCACAGTTGGCAGTGAATTACCTATACAAGGTGTCCCGATCCCGAAATCGCCGCCTTTTTTCTGTAAGGACAACGGTTTTCCCGCAAATTATATTCAAGCACTTTTAGGTTGTTTTTTGACTTCGATATGACTTTTTTCACAAAATCACGTTATTAAGTATAATTTTTTTATTATTATGAGAGCCTAATAGGTGTTCTTAAAAATATTTAAAATTTTTTTTTAATCTAAAAATACATTTAAAATTATTGAAAAAATAAAAACGAAAAATAAATGAAAATCAAGAAAATATGAATATTTGAATAAAAACGAATAAAAAACTACGCGAGCGTTGAGTTTTGAATATTAGAAAGAGTAAAACAAGAGTAAAACCGTTAGAAATCTATGGCTATGTTTTTCGCCAAGAATCTGGGTTCTGCAGCACTTTTGCTTTTTCTCTTTATTTTTTTTAATAATTTTAAATGGTAATTTTAGGTAAAAAAATAATAAGAAAACTTATTGGGCTTTCATAATAATACAAAAAAAATTATACTTAATAACGTGTTTTTGTGAAAAAAATCATATCGTAGTCAAAAAACAACCTAAAAATGTTTGAAAAATGTGTTTGATAATAAATTGCGGGGAAACCGTTATCCACACAGAAAAAGTTGTATATTAGATAAAAATTTCTAAAAAAAACATATAATAAAAGTTTTGAATAAATTATAGGTATAGAGGAAGTTAGTGGCCAACAAATATTAATAAATCAAATTCTTCGGCTCTGTCGATGAAAAAATATATTTTAGATTTACCTATCATAATGACATATTACAGTAAGAAATGTAAACAAAGAAACCTTTAAAGAAACAAATTATCTACAAATCTATACTTATACCTATACAAAATATAAATAAAAAGTACGCATACGTCACAGTGTACCGCAAGTATACAAGTAGCGTTATTGATAAAAAGTGCATAAAAGTACAACTTTTTTCAATAAAATTAGTGAGAAAAACCACTTCAGTGACATCCCAATGCCCTTGACTTTTTGATTATGACAGACTGCAATTTCAGCTCCCAAATAGCTGAATATTGAAAAATGTTTTATCCTTAAGAAATCTCAGATGTCCACTCCACAAAGAAAAGATTTTTAAAAATTAAATATCATATTTTTTTGTTTTTCCACATTTCGACTTATAAATAGCAACATCTTGAAGAAATAAAATAATCCTCAAGCTATTTCCTAAAAATAACTTTTCAGACACAAAAATAATTTTCAGAGATTAGCTTATACTTAATATAAATACTCAACATAAAAATATATTTACGTTTTTAAAAGTACATCATTACAGGTACTTAAAATTGGTATACCTGCTAAATTTTTGAAAAAAAAAAAAATTGAAAAAAAGCTCTAAAGCTTTTGAATTGTTTTGCATGAATTTAAAATTATTCAAGAAACGACATTGCTTGTTTTTTTGTTAGCTTAAAACTATTATGGGAATTTTATCAGCAATTTAATGAATTATTTCTTTTTTTGCACCACTACTTTATGGTACGTTATAATCTGAAATGGAATTTTATTCCAATTAATTTGATCATTATAAGTACGAAATTTCATATAAAATATTATAAATTTAAAGTTGTTGCATTTTCTGTTGCAACATGCTGAAGTTAGCAACCCCATTTTTAATTTTTCTACTAATGAAAATTATGCTGCCATGTGTCTGACTAATTGTGGCTGCCATGTGTCGTACGTAAAAATAATCATACAAAAATAATCTTAGGAAAAAAATGGTTTTGTAAGATGGTTTCCATTTTGTGTGAAAGTGTGAAAAGATAGCTGTTATTATCGCCATTTTAGATTTTCCAAAAATCACAAGTTGAACAGATTTTTATACTCATTCATTAAATAAGAATGATTTTTTGTATTAAAATGTACGTCAAATCGAAGCTTCATTATACAACTGAGCCTTCTTTGTTTAAAAAAAAAATAGAAAATGGCGGTTGGACCTAATGTTTTAAGTTTGTAAAACATACATACATACATACAATTAGTTATTTTCTTATCTATTTCATAAGGTATCTTAATACAAAAATTAAATGTATTTCTTTGTTTAATTTATATAGGTACACAGATTTTAATACCAATTTGTTTTTTTGTTTGTTTCTTACTAAACTTAAAGAGTCGGGTATATAAGGCTAAGACATTATAATAAATTTAAAATTCATATAAATTTCAAACAAAAATTTAATTATACAAACCCATAACATACCCTTATTCTTGGAACCCACGATGTTGATGTTTATCATAAGTAAAAATCATAATGAACAAATTTCGCCTGCTTTTATGTTATGTGTAGGCAGAGGCTTGTTATATTACTTGTTTATAATGCTGTGCTTATAAAACTTTTAGGATGTTAACAACGTCATGCGGAAGACCAAAATTAGAGTATCTATCCGAAACACCTGTATCTATGAAGTACAAAAAGAAGCAATACTGCATACATATGTGAGAGCAGTTGCTCATTTTCCATGTATTCTAGGACATGCAAGGAACCCTTTGAAATGCAATGTAATGTATAAGTACCGACAAAGTAACTGTTTACCAAAACACACAACAAATTAAACAAATTCCAGGAAGTAGAATGTTGTGTTTTACTTAAAATGCACCTATAATGATAAAAGTTTTCATCACCTTTACATATGTAAGTGGTGTGTGTTAACAGATTCTTATCGTTTCCATATACCTTTTTGATCCTTGCAATGAAAATAGATTAAGTTAATGTTTTTTTTTATCTTATTTTAATTATAGGAGTTTTATGGTTATTTGCATTACAATTATGCGGATTGTATTTTAAAATTTCATTTTTTGGATTGTAAGAAGAGAGTCCTATATATTATACGTTTTCACAGAGTAAAATGTGGTAATTTGGTTGAAGAATATTTCTAAAGAATCTCATTTCAAAATTAGATAATTTCAACAAAATTTGCAAGCAATTGAGTTTGAAATTGTGTGGAATTAACTGAAGCATGTAACATCGAAATTGAATATAGGTATGCACTTACAGAACTTTTTAAAATTATCAAAATTGTATGGAATAGAAACAGAAACTTGCAAACCTTTTGGTTACCCGAATGGAACTCATGTTAAAGTTCGAAGCAAATTTAAATTTTGATCCATTATATTGACTTATAGTTTCTTTAGTATTTAAAAATTTTAAATTTAAAGTTGTTATTTTTCTATATACAAAAATGAATGTTTGCACCAATTTCGCTGAAATTTAAAAAAAAAATTGTTTTTATTAGCAAAGATAGAGGTGAAAGAGAGTAGATACAAAACAAAGCCATTATAGGTACATCAGAATTTATATTTTGTGTATCAGACCAAAATGAAAAAAACTGTTCAAAACAACCTGAATAAACGGTGTGATATAGGTTATTTTTGAGGCACGCGATCGTCCTAGTTCAGGCTCCAGAGGAATTCCGAAGAAAACAAGTAAATCTCGGGTTAAGAAGGAAACAATTCTATAACCATTTATCAAATTTATTTATAGATAGGGTAATTGCGGGAGAGATGCCGCGCTTTTATAAAACTCAATTTTTTGTTCTGTGTTTAACAAAAAACAATTTATTTTTTTGACAAAACTTAAAAATAAAACCATAAAGAAAGACTTAACAGAAAAAAAAACTTATTGTTTAAATAATAAATAATTAAAAATAAATCATATTGAATTCTGGTCTCTCCCAACAAGTGAGGGAGAGATGCCGCAGTGTAAGATCATTAACAAAAAAAAATATTTTTCATCTAAAATGTAAGTTTTTACGTTCTTCTTGATTAACAGTCAGTACAAAAGACAAATTTGTCATTTTTTTAAATTGTATACAATTTTCATGCAACCATTTCTAGAAATTGGTGTATTTTACCCAATCTTCTTTTTTTATTGAAAAATAGTTTTTCTAGAATTGTGCACTGAAATTTGGATCAACAACCGACTCAATCTTCCTCTTATCAAGTTACAGTTTCTGCGTCTCTGCGAACTGTTTTTTTCTAGTGAAGGGCACCGGAATTTTGGTTAACGGGAAATTTCAATATGCGGCATCTTACCTCGCAAAAAGTGCGGCATCTCCCCGGAAGTGAGGGAAATGCCGCACAGTAGCAGACAAATTAAAAAAAAAGAAAAAGTAAAAAAGTCACTTGAGCATCTTCATTCAAAACCACTCAATAACCTAAAATACTTACTTACAACAAAACTGGTTTTAACTTCCATATGCAACGATTGCTGGCGTCGAACTAAAATATTTCCAGGCTACGAACGATAATGAAAACCAAAACAATAACTCCCGTTAACTTTAATAAGCATCTCTCCCGACGCGGCATCTCTCCCGCAATTACCCTATTTATTTTAACAAAATATGGAGCTTACAGTAAAACAATTTATTTAAAAAACTCAATTAGGTAATCAATTTTATATAAAGCTGTTTTAAGATGAGCTCCGAGATTCAAAAGCGAACTGTAGAAAAATGGTAGGAATCTGATCAGAGGCTAAAAAGTAACAAGGGAGTAACGATAAGAATGAAATTAAAGACCACAGTCAGTGTTGCCATGAAAATATTTACGAAATCTGCAAATCCCATGAAATAAAATCTGCATTGGAGATTTTTAAGACACAAAATTAAGGTACTTCATAAATATTTTTATTTATACATTAAATAACAAAAACAACAATGTAAACAAAAGAGTTTTGGAGGTATAGCAACGAGTAATAAATTCATACCTTTATAATTCATAATCTCTGCTATGTTCGTAAACTATTTTAGGTACTTACTTATATTGATGTAGTTAGCATAAAAATCTTGAAATCACAATGTTTTTGAATTCTTTTTTCTAAATGCCACAAGTTTTTCCAATTTTTTTTACGAGTGCAGACAATATCTGCAGTGCAAATTTACTAAATTGAGAAGAGAAGAGAGGAGAGACAATATAAATGGTCTATTTAGTAAGGTTTTACCTTATACTGGTAGTGGTAGACGTAACACGAATTCACCAAGGAAAGGAACCTGACTGAGCTATAAAAGTTGCTGAAATCAGCTGCGGAGACTTTTCTCCTCTTCTAATTCGATAACTGAATAGTTTAGTTAGTTTAGTTTTTATTGAACATAATATATATACAATTTGGATTATAACTAATATTGATACTATGATAAATTTACATTTGTTGGCACATAAGGGGCCTAACGTTATACAATGTCTTAAGTTTAACAAATTACAGATATATAAATTACGTGTCAAAAAATTTAATTTAAAAGTCGGTTGACTTAATCGTCCTCAGAGTGTTCATTCCCGGTTGCCTATGGTGTTTTTGGTGTAGTTTGGGGGAAGTGGCGTTCAGCCGCGGTAGAAGGCTGACCCAATGTCAGCGTAGAACGAGACTGCTTCCTCGTTTCCATCACACTGAGGTACCTTGGCTCTGGATGTCGTTGTTCAGTGGTCATCCTTCTCATTAGCTGATTCGGGTGGTCGATGATGTTCCGTACTAGTCTCTTCGCTGAATTGACAAGGTATTTGTCCAGCGGGATTATGTTGGCTTCAGATCTAATTCGATAACAAAAAAAAATCATGAGCCGATTAGCTTTGAAATGTTGAAATTAAATGTGAACTATAAAGTCAATGAAATAAATATTATTATTTTCAGTGACGACGTTGATTTCGTTGTTTTTTTTTTATATTATATATTGTGATATCCGAGGGCGGTTGGTAGGTTGTGTGATGTTAATGTGGGGTGTTGGTGCTAGGTTTTTTTTGGATGATGGATGTAGGGAGCTGATAGCAGTTTGGTCGGAAGTGTTAGTAAATCAATTGAATTCGGATAGTGGGGTGGAGATTTCCACGAACAAGAAACTCAGCAAAACCAAATGCAGATAATATGTTCAATAAGAGAGCATGTTGCCAGACTGTATATCCTTAGCTAAATGCGTATGGTTGCTTAGTCCACTTTTGGCCCAAATTCAGATTTTGACGCTTTTTTCTTTTGAAATATATTCTGCACAAATTTTTAATCAATTTTGTTTAATAAATCGTAATTGTTGCAGAACCTTAAACAGTAAATCAGTTTTTATATTGAGCCTTATGCAATATTCTGATCTTACTTTATCGATAATTCTTCTTACGATTCCACTGCCTTGTAAGATATATCTACCAGCTTTCATCAAATCACCAATGGACCTATTGCACCGAATGCAGTAATGGATGTCATTACAAAACTCCTGTGCTTCGAGATATTTTTAAAGCTTATAGAATTTCTTCGGGTCGCTTATGATTCCTTTTAATTTAAACAAACTTTTATTTTCTTTACTTTCTTTATTTTACTTTTATTAATTTCCAAAAAAAAGAACTATTATTTAATAAGTTTTTTATCGTTAATTTTGACTGGTGGTGGCGGTGGTGGTTGTGGCTGGCGGCGTGGTCGAATTGAAAAAAAGAATGAATATTAAAGTATGTATGTATATAATGTATATGATATTTTACATTCGGACCGGGAGGCAATGAAACAAACAAATTGATCCCATCATGGGATATGTTCGCAGAGTAGGTTTTATATGGTCCTTTTTGTAAGGGTTTGTGTGTTTCATTTGTCTCCGCGGTTGTTCGCGCGAATGTAAGGTGAACATTAATAATTAATGAATTTAGATTGAACAGGATTAAACATCAAGTTTTCCATAAAAAAGAGACCTAAAAAGATAAACCATATTTAAGAAGGGCTACGTAAATTTGGTTTTACACCCAATCAGTATAGGAGAGTAGAATAGGAAAGCTTGGAAGAACACCTTCGGAAAATAATAACCCAGTGGATTTGTATTTTGTGTAGTTCGATATTTTTAAGAACTATGCACTGGAAAAAAAAATTTAGCCCATAATTGTTTTCAAATACAGAAGGAGTCGCACAATACTAACTTTTTAAAAGCGTCGAATTAGCAGCCTTTAAAAGGGAGTGATTAAAAATGTTTACAACCTTTGGGACATTGTAGTATTTTAAAGTGTATGAAATTGGAGCCTCTTTTATGAATTTTTTATTTAAAAAAAATTCAGTAACTTTTTTTTTAAAGGACCCCATTTACAAAAAAAATTGTTTTGTAATTGAACTATTATTTTGATTTTCCATTTTCTCAAAAACTTTTCAACCGATATTGATCAATTTTTTACGATTAGTGTTTTAAAAAGTTTTGTGTATAGGTACCAAATTTTTACAAAAATTTTTTTTGGGATTAAAATATTTCAAATTTTTTTTGTAAGACTTAAAAAACTTTAAAACTTAATAATTCGACTTGATCGATTTTTATCAAACCTGCAACCAGCTGTTTTTTTTTTTTATTATGTAGCATAGTTTAAATAAAAATTATTATTATAATCAAAAATAATGGTAGGTACCTCCCGTAGAAATTTTTAAAAACAGGTAAGGTAATTTTTGGAAAAAACGTTTTATCTATCGATTAAAAATGGTATCTCTCATAGAACCATTTTTTTGGTTTTCGACTATCTCATTATTTGTTCAACCAATTTTAATAAATTTTGTACGCAACAGCTTCTAATAAGTTAAAATAAAATTGCATATCAAAATTTTCAAAAGTAAAAAATGTTAGATTTTCAAAAATGTTAGATTTTTAAAATTATTTTTTGAAAATTCTATATATACAGTGCATTCTCGATTATCGCAACTAATTAAAACAAGGGTGGTTGCAATGACCGAGGTTGTTGCAATAACCGAGTAAATATTTGTTTAGGCTCAATTCGAGATGCAAAGCGAAAATCAGAAAACCAGCACTTATATAATATATTTAATGCAATAAATTTTTATTCAATAACACATAAATAATAAGAAATAGAACAAAAATAAGTTCATTCATTAAGATATAAGTACACAAATACATACGTTTAGTTCTCTATATAGCTATAATTATTTTCTTTGGAAAAAATTAGACATTTTTGTTTGGATTTTTAGATTTTTTAAAATCTATTCATCATTTCTCGCAGTTTTTGAAGACTCAACATTTGTTCAATAGGGGCTGAACTGAAAAGAAAATCTTGCATTGTACAGATATATAATGATGTATATTCACACAACTTAATCGTACCATCACTCAAAAGTAGCGTTAAAATAACTGCCAAGACAAAATGTAACGCAACAGACAAAAACAGACATAGCTAAGAACCTGAGTAAATAAAGATACCTATATGCATATAAAAACAAAAGTTGCACTTATCGAGTAAATTTTTTTTGAAGAGTTGCGATTACTGCGTCAACAATGATATAAATTCAGCTGTTGCGAAAATCGAGGAGTTGCGTGAATCGAGAGTTGCGTTAATCGAGAACGTACTGTATTTCAAAAATGGGTAGATGAATTTTTTTTTAAATAATTTTTTAATTCTGCATTATTAATTACTAAAAAATAGCGTACCAACTTTTTTTTGTAAAAAGTTTACAAAATTTTATATATAAAAATAATTTATTTTTAAAAACCAGATGAATAAATAAATTAAAAATCAGATGAATAAATATAAACTATTCAGACTTTAAAACCAAAGTGTGGTCGCACATAAGAGCAAGTTCGTTCGAACTAGTTGTGCATTTTATTTAAATCGAAAACGTAAAATATGCATTACCTACCGATACAGAAAAGTTGTTAAGCCAAAAACGATTTCTTACGATATTAAATAACAACTTTTTTGGCCATCCTTTTAAGAAGTCCAAAATTGTTAAACTTGTCCTTGGTTGTTATAAGGCTCTTCAAAATTATTCTAGGCTTTCGTTTCTTAAAATTGCTTTTTCAAATACTAAAAATAAGGTAATTGGCTCTGCAACTTAAGGAGAATTTTGAGAAAGGCAGATAAATACAGCAAGTTTTAAGAGTTGTGGTTGTTTTTTATTTGTATTGATATCATTTAGTTTTAAGAAAATTGCCATTTTTGCTTAAACAATAGGATGAAAGGTATTTCCACATTGATAGCTATAGGTTTTACCGTAAAATGAGCCCTGAATAGTTGAAAAAATAAAATGAAAACTAAACAAAAAAAAATCGATTGTGTAAAAAAAAAAACAAAATACGATAGCTTCCAGACAATTTTTAAGTCTATCAGTAAATGAAATAATTCTAAGAAGCAACCTTATCTTACACAGAAGGAAGTTGTATAATTTCATTGTTTGTTTTCTTTTTTTTTTAAATCAATCAAGCTCCTTATAAACACAAGCATATATAGAGTTATCTATACAGATATGATATCTTTTAACAGAGACAAAATCCTGGGAAATCCTTTAAGACTTAAGCCATAAACATATCGACAAATCACGAACGTTTGCTGTTCCTATAAGTATTTTCTATAGCTCAACATTACCTAATTTCTATACCCAAGGCGTATATTTTCGTAACAAGTAAAAGTCTTTTCATATAATAGGATACATAGTTGCAGCCTTATTCGGAGAATATATAGGTACCTTGGAAGACCCATTCAGGTGAATCCAAACAAAGTGAAATAAAAGCCGTATAACTCTATTGTGTGCCATTTAAGGAAAAAAACAAGAATCCTTCCGGAAAAGGAAATCTCTTCAATGAGCCACTGTGCCCCTCCTTTCCGACTCCTTGATGTACCTCAAGGCGCGTATAATAAAGGAATTTTCGCTCTAGCCTAACTTTCTCATTACCTATAGGTATACATATATATATCAAGGCTTTATATCTATGATCATACATGTATTTCATATCTACTTATGTATTATGTCTGTGTATATAAAAACTCATTTCTCTTCTTTATCATGTTTTTGTATATGCACCAACGCTGCTATTTACTTTTATTGAACTTTTATGGCCTCTTTAAATCGTCGCTTAGCACACACCCAAGCAATGTTTATCTTCAAGCGTACTCAATAAGGAGCTATTAACATCAGAAGACAAAAAGGAAAAGCCATTGTATTCAATGGAGAAGGACTTCTTTGGTTTGGCTGCTTCTTCGTTGTTTCTTTCAATTCGTGCTGCCTTCGTGCCGCATCATGCCAAGCCAAACCAAGCCGGCTTGTGTCCTGTCCTTCAGCCAGCATCAGCTTCAAAATGGACGGAGGAGTGCGATGCTATACTGCTGATGCCGTTCTGCAGACGATGGCTCCAAAGATAAAACTAAATTATGGATGTAATAAATTTTCTTGCAACAAATTCGATTTGAAGAAGTCCCCCTTGTACCACCTGCTTTTCAAGGTAGATATAGAAAATTGTTGCTGGGTTATATATACCTACCTGTGTACATTTTTGAAGGAAGCAAATAGAAGGAAGGAAGCTCCATGGAGAGAAATAGGTATGACATCAAATGGGGCGACAATTTCTTCTTTATAGAATCTTAGCACCAGTGATTGACGATATTGACTTAAGTTTATAGATATTTCAGTTTGGATTTCCAGGTCCAATTGTAATACGAACCAACGGGAAAGGGGTCATAGCAATCTTAATGAAGAACGAGAGCGACTTAATGAAGGGTGATTTAGTGTGTCTCAATTTTGACCAAATCGGAACTAAATTGAATAAAAAGTCTGATAATATATTTTTTCTTTTTGCGCATAGAAAACATTTTTAGCTATAAAATGATATAGGTTTTAAGTATGTGCTTGAAATTTGGCTTTTCGAAACTTTATTGATTCCACATCGAAACATTCTGTCTTCTGTTTTAGAATGAAAAGAGTGATTTAATCATTGACATCAGCTTTAAGTTTATATGGTATAATACTCCCTTTGTGCATTAGCGATTTAAAATACAATATGGAGAAAAAGAAAATGGTCTTGAAAGTTATGTGATTATAAACGGGATATGCTAATAAGTGATGATATCTATACGGGGTGTGAAATGGAATGGTAACTGCATAATTTAAAGTCTAAAGTCTCAAAGTGAACACAATGAATGTAACCTTTTAATTGAATTCAACAAATTATTCTTAACAGTTGCATTCACAAAAGACCGCATTCTTTTTCAAGTCTGATCCATGCACATGAATTTCGTTCGAACAGCCAAAAGGTTCATAGAAACAGGCACAACGGAAAATGAATCATTAAAGTGCTTGTCAGTTTTGAAATATTTGGTAAAACGAATACGGTGGAGAAGATTTTTTTTATTTACTAAGCTTGGATGAAATTTTTCACTATCATCGACATTTTAACCAATCAAAAATTCCAAAAAAAAGCGCTTCTTGGATTTTTTAATGCCCCCTGGTATATTAGAAACAGTAATATACATCGTGACCTATGAACAGAAATGGTTACAGAAGTGGTAAGGAAACACGCTATATCACACCATCAGCGACTGCAGAGTCATTCTAACTCAGAAATCAGCTCATCAGCTGATGGTCTTAAAGCGATGGGATAGTATTAAAACTTAAAAAATCCTCCGATGTGATTTTGCATTAAGAAATATAAACCGAATATTTCAAAGTGTTTTTTGAAGATTTAAAAAAAAAAAATTGTTGGCACGACAGCTCGATGAACAAGTACCCCGTGAATTAGGACCCTCAACCATTTCTGTGTGCGTTATTGTTATTGGCAGCAATGGAGGGGACATACAATTTTCCGCCGAATCCAAACGGTTTAGTTGAGAAGAATTTTTTCATGACAAGAGACACTATTGGAGGATTTGTGAATTCCCCGCAAGAGGCAGTAACCCGTTGAAAACATTCCTTTTTTTAAGTGGCTTATAGGCTGGGAATCGAACCCATACCTTTGGCGAAATAGTCCTAAGCACTAATTATTACGTCTGTATAAACAAAAATTAGCAGCGATGTTATGTAGATACCCAGAAGTCTTAAGATTCTTAAGAACATCTTCTTTTGCAAATAAATCCAGAATATATTGTTATGCCATGAAGCAAAGTTCCCTATCATGATAAACTCACAATTGTTATGGTGGCATTTACGGAATTATGACCTGTCTTAATTCTTCAAACCCATGGCTAAGATAATGGTTGAAAAAAAACCAAATAAATATTCTAAAGTAAGTCACTTTTGCAGCTGGGACATTGCGTCATTTTCAAAAATAATTGTAATAATAATAATAATTCAGCATAATGTTAGTTTTTGTAGTCTAGACATTACGCTTGTTTTTTTTTTTTTATCGGATATTATTTAAACATTATGTCTTCAACGGACTTAATGTCCAAACTCCAAAAACAGACATTATGCTAAATTGTTTGTTTTTGAAAGTCACATCCAGTTCATCCAGTGCTGGTTACTGGTCTACTCACTGGCCACTGCAAACTTAATCTCCTAGGCCTGGAAAACAACCCACTTTGCAGGTTCTTCAATACTCAAGAAGAGACGCCGAACCACGTACTAGGACGATGCGATGCACTTATGCATCCAAGATAAAAACACCTGGGAAAATACCAAGTCGAAGAGAGCGAACTACCCTATCTTAAGATACTCCAAATACTCCGATTTCTCAAAGGAATAAATTTGAAGGAGGAGCTTTAAGAGGAGCAACATCTTCAAGCTCTAGATGGGGGCACAATAGATCTTTAGGTCGCAGTTTATTATACCCCAATATCCTATTCATTCATTCATTCATGCGCTTAATTAGGGGGAGCAAAGGGGGTGGTGCCCCCCTTAGAAAACTCATTGCCCCCTTCAGAAAAAAGAAAATTTTAAAATTGTATTTTGGTTCATATTGACATCTGGACTACCACGACGTTCTTTTTGGTGGAGTGTTGACAAACAGTAAAAAAATACGAAACATATTCAGTATGAAGATAACAACATTGATATTTTCTCCAATCTTATTTTTCTCGAAAACGACTATTACGATTTTGATTAAAATTTTTATGTGAGCTACTATAAGAGCGACCGATCTGCATTGACAGAATTTTTTATTTTATCCATTATTAACTGTATCTTTCATAGAACCTTTTTTTTTCGACTATATCTTATTATTTGTTGAACCCATTACATTATATTTTTACGCAAAAGCTTCTTATAAATTTAAATAATATTTAATACAAAATTAAAAAAAGATAATTTTGAATTAAAAAAAAATCAGAATAATTTTTTTTTTTAAGTTGATATTTCGTAAGTTGGCAGCTGATTTTTTTATAAAAATTAATTTTTTACTCTGCAATAATAAATACTTAAAATTGGCGTACCAATTTTTTTTTCTAAAAAATTTTTTCAAAATTTTATATATACAAGTTTTTTTTAAAAAGAACCGCTCCAAATATTTTCAATTTTTTTCCTATATCAGATGAATATGGACCCGAGGCCCCACCCACAGAATACAAGGCTTTCATATTTGGATATGAAAAAATCTAAAAATACCATTGAATTTTTTCCATCATTCACAAGCAAAATTTGCTGTGAACTCCCGGTCTAAAAGTTTTTAAAATGTTAAGACTTTAAAACCACAGTGTGATCATATGTGGGTTCGATTGACCCAGTTGTATATTTCATTAATTTAGCTCTATTGTCATTTTTTCGACTTTACTGCAAAGTTGAGTGTAGTGTCACTTCGTATGAGAGTGAATTAACTCATTTTTTATTTTCGCTGTCGACTATACATCCATTTAGACAAAAAATATAAACTTTAGTCAAATGGGACATATAGTTATTAGAGAATCTTTATTACCGAAAACTTGCTGAGTCCATACGTTTCAAATTAGCTAGTTTGAAAATTACTGAAATTATCGTTTGACAAAAGCTCTATCTATCTATTGATTTTAAGAACATATTTGTGAGTGCCTTTAAAATTTTTAAATTTGTTGTGGTATATCAACTGGTTGGCTGCCCCCCTTAGACAAAATCCCTAACTACGCAAATTATCCAATTGCAAAAATGATTTACTTATGATGGAAATTAAGTACATTTGCTTTTTCTATTTGCACTTTGATCTGGTCATAATGTGCATGAACCTTTATAATGACGGTTAAAGATTGAACGTAATTTCTTTACATAATGTCCGTTCAGCTTCTGTCTGTTTTCGCGAAATAATTGATAAGTGTTTTTTGTAGAAGTGTCAAAAATAAGCATTTTTTGCTTTGTTTTTTGTCTTTGAAAAATTCGCATCCAAACTCAAAATTTTGATACAAAAAATTTTAAAAAATGGTAAGAAGACATAAAATCATCTAGTTTTCAGTTTTTGATTAAGAATTAATAAAAGCAACGAATTTCAGAAAAAAAATAATATATATAATTTTATAGTTTTGAAAATTACACTTTTAACTTTTTTTAAAAGTTGTTTGCCAAATTTTTAGTTTAAAACCGTTTTTTTTTAAAACTACGCATAGATTTCACTTGATTTAAAAATTAGCTGATAGAATAGAGTATTAGCTTTAAATAAAGCTATAGAACTTAATTTTAAGTATTACCGTTATTTTTAAATATTTTGTTCCAATTTTTAGTACTTTTTTTATGAAATTGCCCTTCCCGGCCAAACGGATTGAGATAGACTACCCCCCTCCCATAGTAAAAAAAAATGCTTATATTGAACTATTCTACAAAAAACCGTTATAATTTCTTGATGCCTAAGTTATCGTACTCTAGCCTTACGAAATTAATGTCCCCGGTCAATTTACATTTCTCACAATTGTTTTTCAAAGATTATTTCTTTCAAATTTCGAACTACCTATGCACGGTTCATTCTGAAGTTCTCAATTTTCTATTTTCAAATAAATATTTGTTTACCTATCAAGCTCGATTTTTATTTATGAATATTGACCCTGACACCATACGTATAATAAGATAAAACATATTATTCCCCAAATTGTTTACATTTCAATGCATTATTTCGTATATTTTGTTTTGATACAGGTTAACATAACGTACAAAAGTATTTAAAATACCTTAAATAAAATCTTTATACTTTGATTAAACTTTATTGAGTAGAACAAAATCATTGAACAACAATCAAGAAAATAACAATACAATATCATAATACATCTTATCACAATTCAATATGTCTTCTCTATACCTACATACATATATAAAGGTATTTGTTTTAGTATAACTTTTTGAAAATCCAATCAACCCAGAAACAGTTCCTTAGAGGATTAATTTTCTGCAAATTCATCAGAACTACTTCATCCAAGTCCGGTCACAATAGAATTTTCGAACTCCATCAAAACATATAATATACACACTTACAGCCAGATGCACCATAGAAATGTTGAAAATGCACTTAATAAATGTTATGTTTTGCCCAGGAGTCAAAGCTCAAGTATAAGAGAATATAGTCAGAATTAATGGTTTCCATGAACACAACAATGTCGTTGAAGGTAACTAAGAACTAACCAGTAACCCGCATGCCAACAAAGTTGCCACTTTCTAAATAAAAAAACTTATAATAATAAAACTATGAAAATGCAACAAAATTATTTGAGCACATCTTTGTTTGCAAAAAAAAAGCTTTAATTATACTTTCTTATTCACAAATCAACTAAAAAATTGATACAAAATTAATTCACGATGTAAAATATCTTATTAGTACACTAATTAACTTTAAGTAGCATTTGAAAAACTATACACATAAATTTTCTCACAAAATGTGAGAGCACACACACCTTCTCATTTAACCTTGTAAATAACGTAATATATGTGTCAGTAGGGTTTAATTTCTTTTTATTTATTTAATTATTGGAATCAAGCTAATTAATATTTAGCGTACAATATGTTTCTTAGAAATAGGGATGAGTCAATATTTTGGTAACAGGTATTCAGTAACAGGTATTTGGAAATAACAATAACAACTTGTTATTGAAAATCAAAAATAACAGTTATTGAAATAACAGATAAGATTTATAAATTTTTATTTTATTTATGTAACTGAAACAATTTTTTTAATATTTAAAAAAAAACTATTTTGATGGGGATAAACAAGTCAAAAATCGATACCTTTGGCAATGGGATTCTATTAATAATAAAATTAAAAAAAACTATATTTAATTCTTTAAATTTAATTACTGACTTTGCTTAAATGTTATTGGGTTTACCGTTTATCACTAATTTCAAAGACATCGAGTATATTTTAAAGTTTAATTAAGTAACAAAAAGTTGCATCAATTTCATTACGGATTTTGCTTAACTGTTATTCAAACAAAAACTTGCATTAATTTCATTACCGATTGTGCTTAACTGTTATTCGGCTTATCGGTGATCGCAAAGTTGTCGTGCAAATCCGAAATGAAACAAAAAGTTGCATAAATTTCATTACTGATTTTGGTTAACCGTTATTTGGCTTATCGGTGATTGCAAAGTTATCGTGAAAATCCGAAATTAAACAAAAACTTGCATTAATTTCATTACTGATTTTGCTTAGCTGTTATTCGGCTTATCGGTGATTGCAAAGTTGTCGTGCAAATCCATAATATAACAAATTTATAATTTTTTAATTTGAAACCACTAATAAACAGAATCACCGTTAAGGAAAATCAATAATGAAATTTAAAGTAAATCACCAATAAACAATGAAAACTTTACTTACTTAACACTGTACTTTAACGACAATTTTTGTTCCATAACTGTTATTTCAGTAACAGGTATTTATAACAGGTATTGGAAAGTAGCAATATCAGTAGTAACAGATATTGCAAACTAGCAGTTTAGCCCATCTCTACTTAGAAATACAAATTATAAAACGTTCTTTTAAAGTCAGTATAAGAATTAATTTATAAAAAAATAAATTGGGTGGCGAAACAGCTCATTTTGAATCAGGCCCTACCGATTAAAAACTCTCAACCAAGAATGAGGTAAAGTTTTTTGGTAACATAGGGATCAGAAAACTCACGTGATTCCTTCTTAATCCAACCTTATAATGAATTGTCCCTATTGTAAATCACATTAATATTTTTTGTGAATTAAATTTTTTTATCAAACAAAAGACCAAGTATAAATAACTTATTACATTTAAAAAATGTACACCCTTCAAGCTATAGTCAAAAGACAAAACAGAATTCTTGTAGCAGAAGATCAGTTTGAAGCAATTTACTGCCAAGATTATCAGAAATGAATTTAAATAAGTATGTTAACATCATCAGGTATTTTCAAACTAACGGGTGATCATTTACAAATAATATATAAAGAATTGAGCCCAAATGGCTGCCCTGTGGAACTCCACAATTAATAACAAAACTTTTTGAAATGTAATGAATAATTTCAATTTTATATACAAAATGCTAAGGGTAAGCAGTTTTCCATATACTGTGTAAAATTTAAAAATAGGTTAACAATATTGTGAATTTAAAAGAAATTTCAACTTATCAATAACATTAAATTAACAAACTTATTGTTCTTTGTTTTACTCTTACTGTTTGTTTGATTATTGAATATATAATTTACAATTTATGTACTTGCCTTCATACATGTTTCAATTTTTTTTTATAAATTTGCTTATATCAACCGGAAGTGAGACTGAGAGCATAAATAAAGACTTGTTTTTTCGTCTATGTGTATTTAAATATTTGTAAGATTAAGTTTTGATGATGCAAAACGTATACGCGTTGAAAATTATATTGGGGAATTTGCTGCACTTTCAATGTAAATAAAAATAAAAGTACTTAAAAATCAAGATAGTTTTGGAAGCTCACACCAAAAAAGTCTTTTACCTATCTACTATCTAGAGACGTGGTCACGACGCACGGCTTAAATTGTATACAAATCCGACTGAACTATTAAAAGCAATTTTAAGCTTCCGCGAATTGTTACTGTCAAGATCACAAAAAACTGGGAACTGGGAAAAAATAGTGCTTGAATGTTAACTTAGAGGTGTGGGTTCCAGCCCCACCCTAGGCAGCATTCTTTTATTTATTCTTCCCTCAGTTTCAACTGAACGCCACCCGTAGGATTTAGTGAGATAGATTAACACCTTCTTTCTGAGTTAACTATGCCAACAAAAATTCTTTCCTATCCTTCTATTTCTTCTAACTAGTGCCGTGCAATTCAGGTTGCAATTAAAAGACCTTAGGTCTTACAGGCATAAAGTAAAAAAAAAAAGGAAAAATAATGTCGTTATTGGATGTTATTTAAAAAAGTGGTCCTATAAGAGACCCTTGCGGGACTTCATCGTCTGTTTCAATAAATTCCGGCCACGTTCCATCAGCAAACACTGCCTGTGACCGGCTTGAGATGTAACTGTAAGCCAGTTTGAGAGCGGTAGGATCAAAGCCAAAAAATATTCTTTTAGATTTAAAATGATTATCTCATGTGACACTGTGTCGAACGCTTTGTAGAAATCAAGCAAAACTATAAGTGTCATCACGTGATCATTGCCCATTTCAGATCGAATTTCTTCAACTTTGTTTAACAGTGCAGTGATGCAGCTCTGTTTTAGCCTAAAACCAAATTGAACATGTGAGAGAAGATTATGTTCATTTATATATGCATACCTATATTTGTTGACTGATTAACTCAAGGCCGGTATTCTTTTTTACTTTTATTTGAACTTTTTGGGGTGGGAATTATTTTAGAACTCTTCCATGACTTGGGGAAATGCTAGTAGGTTATAATATTATTTAAAATGTATGTTAAAGGTACCAATAATATAACCATAACAATCATTTTTAGAAATTTTGGATTCTTACCGTCGAAATCTATGGCATCGGATTTTATAGCAAATATGCATTTTAACACGTCGGATTGTATAAGAGCATGAAAACTAGAGCCAGATTCTATTACTGGGGTAGATTTGTAATTGTTTGTCAGAAAAATTGCTGATTTTACTGACTAAACTTAAGAGTGTGAAGGAATGGAGGCAGCAGCAAAATTTCTGTTTAAAGCATTCACGTCCATCTTGGAAGAGCAAGATTCATTTTGCTTTTCAACACCTTTATTATTCTTCCAAGTTTTTCTCAAATTAAAATTAAAACTGAATTTAGATGAGTAGAATCTGATTTTCGAAATTTTGATTTCCTTATTTTGACAGCGTTACGTAGGCGTTTGCATTCGCAATAGAATTCAAACAGTCTGAATCTCTTCCATCTTTTGAATGCTGAATTTCCTTGCGTTATTTAATATTTAATTCTTTGAGTGCAGAGTGAACCACTCACAGTTCTAATTTGGGATAGTAAAGTTCTTGATCGGTACATGATTGTCAAACAAAGAGTTTACGGAGCAAGTGAAATAGTCATTCTTATCGTCAACGGATACATACAATATAAAGGCGCCCATTCTATTGCAGTAACATCGTTCATAATTTGGGTGTGATTGATGGATTTAAAGTCTTTGAAGGATATAGTTTTTTCATGATATGACCGCTCAAATGAGATATCATAGGAAATAATAATTAAATCGTGATTAAAATACCAGACACATCACACATCCAGTTTGTCATAAGAAATTATCCTTTGGGATCTAATTTACAATAAAGACATCAATACTACGTTTTCATTGGATACGAAATGAGGTAATTGCGTAAATTACGGAAAAAGTGTTTTCATTGAAAATTTGCTAATTTTATGACCGCCAATTTAATTTAAAATTTGATTTGGCAGTTTATGGCTTCTTTTTGTTGTCAAATCAAATCTTGACATTTTCAATGGTTTCCAATGGGTTTCCACCATGGATGCAAATTCGACTTGGGTGTGTTCATAAAGTTTTTCCGTAATTTCCAACCAAATTTCGTTGCAAATTTGGTTGAAATTACCTCATTTCTAAATGTGAATTTGTATGGGAAATGAGGTAATTTGGAATCAAATTTGAAAATTTTCAACTAATATACCTAATTTGCCCCAGTGAAAATGTAGTATGTAAGAGTCGAATTAGTTGCACTAAAATGAGTTGCAACAGTTTCATTATTCGTCAAGATAATAAGATTTGCTCATAAAGCACTACTTGTTTTTGCGATTTTTCGAACTCCGCACCTAACATCATACCAACTTTTATCACCATAGCATCAATATCTGAACATGCACGACCAACATAACAAAACTAATTAATTTGGCATAATCTTATTTTTTATATTATTTAAATTCAATAATTTTTTTATAAACTTCTATTTGGAAAAAATAGAAGTTTCTGCCAATTTGTACACGATTTTTTAAGGGGCCTTCAACCTCCCGTAAGATTGTTAGTGGCGCTCATATATCGATGTGGTCTTTTGATAGTTTCTTAAGCACGCCATGAGTAGGCTATATACCTACTAAAATCCATTTTTCCGGCGATTATTTCCTATAGGCTGTGTGTATGGCTTTATTGCCTGAACTAATAAGAAAAGTATGCCATATTGATTTTGTTGGCGTCACCTTGCATCTTGCCACATCCGCAACGCTAATCCGAACGGCTTATAGGAGGATTAATTTGTTTAGGTGGAATAGGCTGGGATTCGTAACCAGACCTCTCCGGCTTGACAATCCAATATACACAAATTTCGTAAATCCCCTTTCACATGAGGACACTAAGTTTCCAGCAAATTTAAAAAGAGGAATGATTTACGATTGGTGGAGATTGGGAATTAAAAGAAAACGTCAAAAAATCTCCATCAACTTGTTTTCTCTTGTGAAAGTTGACTATAACGTTTTTCTACGAGAATGTTAATATTTTCTTAAATGTCCAATATTTATATGTAGGTATAAACTATATAACGGGTGATTTTTTAAGAGGTTTAGAACTTTTTTTAAAAAAAAAACACAAAAAATTCGAAAAAATGAATAAAATATTTATTTGAATCGATAGTTTGAACCTTGCAATTTAATGTTTAAAGATAATTTCATGCAAATGTTGACCGCGGCTGCGTCTCAGGTAGCCCATCCGCTGAGTCCAATTTTGGCATACTCTTTCACACATATCGGCCGGTATCTCACGAATGAATGCATGGATGTTGGCTTCCAGTGCGTTAATCGAAGCGGGCTTGTCCCTATAGACATTAGCCTTGACATACCCCCACAAAAAATTGTCTAATGGTGTCAAATCGCACGATCTAGGCGGCCAATTGACCGGCCCGAAACGTGAAATTAACTGTTCACCAAACTCGCCTCGCAATTGCGCCATTGTTTCGCGTGCTGTGTGGCATGTGGCACCGTCTTGTTGAAACCACATATCATGCAAGTCAAGAACTTCCATTTCGGGCAAAAAAAAGTTTGTTATCATCGCTCGGTAGCGTTCACCATTGACAGTAACGCTGCGATTCGCATCATCTTTGAAGAAATATGGCCCAATAATGCCGCCGGCCCATAAACCGCAACGAACAGTGGCTTTTTCGGGATGCATTGGTAGCTGTTGCAATGCTTCTGGCTGATCTTCACTCCAAATGCGGCAATTGTGCTTATTTACGTACCCATTCAACCAAAAATGAGCCTCATCGCTGAACACAATTTTTCATTTTCGAACATTTCGAACCGAGCACGAATTTTGATAGTAAAATTCAATAATTTGCAAGCGTTGTTCATTTGTAAGACGATCCATGGTTAAATTGCAAACCAAACTGAAGCTGTTTGACAGTGACACAAGGTACTAAACACACGTCAGCTGTCAAAACCAGTGTTGCCAAAACCAAAACAGCTAAAAAATCACCCGTTACAATATACATACAGCTTTGATTGAATATAATTTTGTATATGTAATTTTTTTTTAATTGACATAATTATTAAAAACTAAAATAAAATGTTCCAAAAGTTTTTTTTTATTAAAATCTTGGGAATTTCCAAAGTTTGTAAAAATCTATTTTTGGTAAAAACTAAAATATTCAATGTGGTAACCATAAATACCATCTGATATACTCTTGTTACACTTATAAACGATAAAGAGAAAAAGAGAGGAACATTGTTGCAGCAGACAAGTGATAAATTGTAGTTTCTTTCACTACATATAATACTTCTTCGTTTCGTTTAGTTGCATGATGTTTTGTTTCATCTTTTGTAAAAGCTCTTATTTATATTAACTGAAAGTAGATCTGGTTTCGTTAGTCAATTTCAAAAACTTTATCCTTGAGATAAAGAAGTTAAAATAATTTTCTTACACAAAAAGATTGAACAAATAATAGCTACCTACATATACTTATATACTTTGTTTGAAACAATAAAGTCGATTAGAGTGATAAGAATAATGATTTGTATTGTAATATGCTTTTGTATACATAGGTGTATAGTTTGTAGGAAAATGTGTTAAAAACGATTAAATGAATTCACTTGAGATTAAGTTTCATAGAATTTAATTTAAATTCTTGAATCCAAAATTGAGTGGCTTCAGATTATATTTAATTGTTATACAATTTAAGACAGTAAAAGACTTCTTTTCATTTTTCCGCTTATTTTATTTGTATAATTTAACAATTTTTTTGGATTATTATTATCAACTCATCTTTCTATAGTTATATGTAAAGTAAAACTTATAATGCTTTTGCTACAAAATTATCTTTCTGTCATTTAGCTTAAAATAATATTTAGCCGAGGATAATAATCTTTAAAACTGTCCCAATTGTCTTAAATTCCATTAGCGTTTTTTTATTTTTTTCATAGATAAGACATCTACAAGGCCAAATCCATACGAGTATATAAGAAACGATAAAGAAAAGGTTATCGATAAAAATACCTACAAGACAACTACTCTCACATATACTCAACTCATATTGAATTTATTTATTATATACTTATTCCTTAAACCAGAATCTCTGCTCATTATCGCAGTAAAAGGATCTAGAGCAATAATCTAGGTGAGTAGATAATATAATACAAATAAATTTTTACGACAAACAATGAAATAGTTGCACATATTATTATGTTATATGTATGTATATGTAAGGTTTACGTTGGTACATCTATTTATTATACATATACATATTATGTTACATGCGTAGATAAAGAAAGAAAAAGAATTTGCCCACTTACAATAAACTACATCAACTACTGCAAAGCACTTCAGTGTGTTAAGTCTTGAAAAGGGAGTGGAATGTAGGTATAGTAGGTATGAGAATTGTCATTGCCACTATATTACATAGAGTGTTGAAATTCTTATCAAACAATCTTTTATCTTAATCTCATGAAAATAGAATAAATTCATTAATTTAATATTTTTAAATTCATATGTTATGCGTATAATATGTACGTTCGTTGACTTGACCTTAAGATATGCATTATAACAAATTTTTATATGCAGAATTAATTATATTGTATTGTAATTATTAAGTTTTTTTTTTATTTTTAAATTCAAATTATTGTAAAAATTAAAGAAATGTTGCTTACTCAGACAGACAACAAAATTGTCATGTCTTTACAGATTCAAGTTTATTTCTCAATGATATCAATTGTAAAATTTTGTATATTGAATAAAAATATAATTTAATCTAATCTATATGCAGAATGCAGATGCATCAATTGTATACTAAAAAATAATACATAATACATAATTTAAATATGATAATGTTCAATAAATAAACAAGTTATCAAGAACTTGTCGCATTTAAACAATTAAGGAATTATATTTCTGTGTTTATAGATAATTCTACATAATAACAACAATCCTCACCTATTGCGTATATTTTGTTTTTATTATTAATTTGTACATTATTAACATTGAATACAGGACAATTACTAAGTTTTATCATTCGTAAAGTCATTATGATAATGAACATGAAGAAAAAGAATCAAGTTGGTTCGCTTTTTCTTCATGTTCATTATCATATAACTTTATAATATCTACAATTACAATTACAATTACAATTACAATTACAATTACAATTACAATTACAATTACAATTACAATTACAATTACAATTACAATTACAATTACAATTACAATTACAATTACAATTACAATTACAATTACAATTACAATTACAATTACAATTACAATTACAATTACAATTACAATTACAATTACAATTACAATTACAATTACAATTACAATTACAATTACAATTACAATTACAATTAAAATTACAATTACAATTACAATTACAATTACAATTACAATTACAATTTTATTTTTTTATTTACAAACTTTTGTTTTCAATGTTTTTTGAAACAACACTTTGGACACACTTTTTCAACTTAAATTATAAAAAAAAAGCCACAAATTCCCGCCTTCAAATTCACGGGGAAAAAATATTTGTTCACATAATTTAAAAAATTCAGCTGCATAAAAATGCACAGAGCTGTGCTAGAGAGATTTGATTTGAAGAAGTCGGCCCATTTTTTTTTTCAAAATTTTGAGTCTGGAAATTAATTTTTCCAAAACTATACACAAAAAAAAAATTAATTTAGACATAGAATTAATAAATTAATTCCTGGGTTTTAGAAAAGGTATAACATGACATTGTAAGTATTGCCGTTGATTTTTAATATTTTTTTTTTCTAATACAAGTCAATTTTTTTTATAAAATTGCCCTTCTGCCTTAACGGGGGAAATGGACCCCCCTCCCAAACGATTTTTTTTTGCCTCAACCTAACCTAATCGCATCTTATTTAAAACACCCTGTACATTTTTTTGTATGTTTAATTTTTGTCCACTATTTGACTTTTAATCACTTTTAAAAATTTTCCACTATTCGACTTGTAATTTACAAACAAAATATTTTTTGTTTGTACATTCTTTTATGTAAAAAAATTAAAATACAGTCGACTCTCCCTAAGTTGAGAGAGTTTTGGAAAAATTCGAGTTATAGAGAGAAACATTTTTTTATTTTAAAAGGTTTATTTAATAAATAAAGGTTAATATATTCATATAAAGCAACCAACAACACAAATAATAGGATAACAATCCTTTCTTTGTTTTTGTGTTGTAACTTCTTAAAAACTGTATCTTTTTATAGAGGTACCAGGGTTATGAATAGAAAGAAGTGCTGACGATGATGGTACACGCGATGCTACACATATATACATATGCATTAAGGTTTTAAGGATTCGTATAGTTATACTAAACCCAAATACGAATCCGAATGTTTTTTTATTTTGTTTTGTTCTAAACAAAATTCGACCTAAGTGGTGAAAAAAGATGCCAAATATCGAGAAAATGTGTTCGAGTTAGAGAGAGTTCGACTTAGAGGGAGTTCGACTTAGAGAATGGTTTTTGTATGGAAAAATGAAGGGAATGATAAAATATGGCGGAAAAGTTCGAGTTAGGGAGAAATTCGACTGTATACACTTAATAAACAAAAAATAAAAATAATATTTTAAAAAAATGGTTTATTTTCTTTTTACCCATCGTCTGGCTCATATTTGTTTATTTTGTTTTTTTTTCCATCTGGTTCACTCAAATAAGATTCAAAAGCTCTGTTGTTAATCTAAATCTAAATTTTAGACCTTTATAAAGTGAAATACAAACTATGTCTATCGTTTTAAGTAAATATTATTTTTTCAACAGAAAATTCTGAAACACCCTGTTTAGATATTTCTTTGAAACTCACCAGCTTAAAAACTTCAACAATTTTATTTAAGTTAAAAAAAATTGTTACGATGTTTAAGAGTTATAATTTTAGCAACTAAAAAAGTCGAAACGGGCCACTGTGCATGGATAAGTTTAATGTGGTCCAACTCTACATGAAAAAATTGAAAAAGGAGAGCCGCGCTTTCGATGCTTTCTTTGGGACAAGGATAATGTGCAATAAAATGGCTAATGTTAGTTACTCAACTGATACAAGTTGTGTCATAACATCAACGAAGAGAATATGAATATTTCTAAAACCAAAAATCATTTTCAAATTTTCAATTTCGAACATTTTGGTCAATACATAAAATTTAATTTTGTCATTCTGAATAGCGAGACTAAAATTTCAATGTAAGTCAAAACTTCTATTGAAATTTGAATGACAAAAACATAATTTAGCTTATAACATTTCTATATAATAAGAATACTTATATACCAACTTCAACGACATTGCCAACCACATTGACAGTCTTATCTGATGCCAGTTTGACCACAACTCAAGCAATAATATTGTGTAAGTTCTTTTTGTTGTTTCTTTTCAAAATTCTAATTTTATCTGAAATTTTCCATTTTGTATTTGCAATTACTGCCAACACATCCCAACAATATGACTCCGTCTTTTGTCAAGACTAATCTATTATTCAAAATTATTCACCCTCCCGAAAATATCGATCAAAATCGCAATGACATTCAAAAAAAGAAAAAAAGGAAAAACAAAAATAATAATAAGAAGGAAAATCTAGAAAATCTACTATTGACAGAAAAAATCCCCCTAAGTGGACAAATAACCTATCTCACTTTAATATCACTTTAAATGAGTTTTGTTTATTTTCATTAAACTCAATTTCCTTACAAAGGAAAACACAAGCCCCAACTTTTACTAAAGAATATTTTTTTTTTTTTGGTAAAGGAATGATAAGGAAAAGCGAAAAACAGGAGGATTGCCCTCTCACACCCGGTTATATAGTTGGTATACCTACCCGCTACCAAGACTCAGATTCATTCTCTTAGCATAGCTCTGGGTAATAGCGTTGGCCACGAGCACTTAAAAGTGAAAGTAAACCCAAACCAAAGGAAAAGGAATCGTTTGCTGCTCGTCCCACGCGCAAGTTTTTGTTTTTTTTTTATCGCAGGATGGTTCTCGGAGTATAGAAAAGAAAATACGGAACACAAGCAATACAGCAATAGAAAAACGGAATAGAATGAACAAATTGCCACCAACACTCTCCCTGAACCTTCTTTCCTAGGATTCACTTGATTTGCATATCTTCTTGCGATTTGGTCCTTCTAATGGACATTCAGTCGACATACGCTATCAGCTTCGTGCTTTATTCCGCTTGAGTGATTGCGTTCGAACGCAGGCTTTTCGTAAGGTTTTTGTATTTTATTTTTGTTGCTGTCGTTCGTTGTCCTTAATGTCCTTTTCTGTTACTTTATGTACTCACAGTTTTCAAGAGGCTTTGTTCGACTGTCAACCTGCGTAATAAGCCTTGGGAGCAAATTAAAGTGATTGCTGTGTGGTGTGGTGAGTGTTTGTTGAAATCTGGCTATCAGACATCTGGACGGGCAACACCACCACCGTGCGTCGCGTCGTCATTGCCATACCACACAGTGGGGTACTAGTGGGGCATACAAATTGAATGTATTATCAAAAACTTATATTTCGTTGGTACTTTTTTGATATAGGTGGATTTTATATATAGATAAGTTACATAAGGTATTCGCAGTTACAAGTAAAAAGGGAAAAATAACTTCCGGAGAAGTTTTTGTACGAAAACTGCGTTTTAAGTTTTTTTTTTCAAAGATTTCGCATTAATGAAATATTGTTTTTATTCACCAAAGGTTTTTAACGGCTTCACCTATTTTAATAAGATTTTACAGCCAGGTCCATACTACGTCTGAATATTTTAAACAATATTGCATTTATTAAACATTTCAAACATAATTTTTTTAAACAAAGAAAAAAAAATAATAAAAAAATCCATTTTATAAGAACTTTTAACTTTCTTAACCTTTTTTAACAAACTAATTTAATTTAAAAAGATCACGAAAAAAGAATTATTATTATTTTTTAACAAAAGGAAGTTCATGCAAATTAGTCATGCTTATTTTTCTTTATTTTGGCATAAAGTCTAAATAGTAAATTGCGAGATCGTGTAAACATACAGGAAATGTTACCAAATTATTGAATGGCAAAATGGTATAAACAAATATCATGCAATTTTAATCAAAAAAAATAAAAATGCACGTCGATCACACTTTGCTAAAAACGTAGCACCGTGTTGTACATACATATAACGCATGGTACTTACTGTTTAGTATTTACACGGAAAAATTGTTAAAAAATCAATAAATATATAATTGAAATATATTGATTGAACAACTTTTGGAAATTATTTTGACACCAATGCGGTTTAATCCATTTTTTTTTAAACAAATCATAATTTATGAGACCGAAATTTTGAAAATCGTTAGAGTATTTTTTTAAGAAATTAATTTTTGTATACAAAATTTTTTTTAAGCTTTTTTAAGAAAAAAATTGGTTTGCACTTATTAATGCGGATTTAAAAAAGATAATCCATAAATAACCCATTTTCAAAATGTCGATTTCAAAAACTAATAGTGAAATTTTCTTTTAAAAATACAAAATTTGATTTTTTGAAAATTTTAATATGTAATATTATTTAAACTCTTGTGCACAATATTTCATTAAAATCCGTTCAACATAAAATGAGATAAGTAGTCGAAAAAAATGGTTCTATGAGAAATACTGTTTTTAATAGACAGATACAAAATTTACTAAATTAATGTGTTATATTGCACTGATATTGGTTCACATACAAATTTTAATAAGAATTGTAGGAGCCATTTTGAGAAAAATGAGATTTTCCCTACCGGTTTTTAAACACTCATTTTTGGTTGTTAAGATAATTTTTATTTAAAAAAATTTTAATCCAGAAATTTTTTTTTAAATTTTTGTATACAAAACTTCTTAAAATATCCTCCTTTGAAAAAATCGCAAATCGAAGATCCAAACAATAGTTCTATGAGAGGTACCAGGGAACGAATCGTTATTCTGTATTTCAAAATTCTGTTTGACTAAAATTCTGTAAATGGATTGACAATTCTGTATGAACATAATTCTGTATTCCATTATTCTGTATTCCAAAATTCTGTAAACCCAGAATTCTGTATATCAAAATTCTGTAAATCCAAAATTCTAGCAAATTTTAATTACTGTATAATAAATAATGTTTGTCTTTCAATTAATATTACATTTTAAAATACAAAACCGCCGACGCGACGTGCGACTCTATAGTCTTTAGTTTATAAAACATTCATTTCCAAAAAATGGGTTATGTTAAAAAATTTTAAAATTGAGTTATCGAACGGAAATAGAAAAAACAACAAATCCATATATGCAATCAATATCAAAATGTATTTTTAAATTTTATCAGCTGTGAAAAAGAATTACATACAAACTTGAGACGAATACATTTTTTCTGAAATTATTGTTGAAATAAAATAATTTGGATTCCAATGAAAGCTATAGTAGGTATATGTATACAATTTGCTTGTTTTCTGAACTCCAAAATTCTGCATTTAAAAATTCTGTAAATTATAAAAGAAAAGAAAAATTGTTTTGATAATGAAAAAAAGTGCGCACTTCTCACTGTATAACACATTTTGTTCAATGTTTATGGTACAAACACCCCAGTGTTGGCTGCCTTTAAGCGATGAGATGATGGAAAATACAATGGAGGGGTATAGTTTTTTCATAATTCGTTTTTTTCATCATTAAGATTTTTTTTTTTCTTTTTCATTTAAGATGGTCTTCTGAGTTTTGGTTGGTTCTATACGAATTTGGTGTATAAGAAATTTATTCACTATTAAGTCTTAAATAGCAGATGTTATTGAGAGCAAAAACTGTTTACGCAAACATTTTCAAGTGTTGCGAGGATAATCTTAGTTTAATCTAATTTTTGTTTTGTTTTTTGTTTTTTGTTTTTTTTTTTTAATAAAAAAAGAAGACAAATTGAAAAAAATGTTCGTAGATATATAGAAAGTCCTTGAAATGATGCTCTGAAGATTGAACTTAAGTTCATTTAAAATGATTTATATGTTTAATTAAAAAAAATTACATTCGTTTTATGGAAATTTAAATGAGAAGTTAAATTTCTTAAATTTTCTATTTATTTTAATATTTTAAAGCCCATTTAGATATAATTTTAAAATACAAATTCTAATTTAACGGAGAAGAATCTCACATAATTATAACTTTGAATGGTTATATTATATTCTGATGAAAAAATGAGCTTGGGACTAATAACTTTTTAAAATAATACCATTTTCGTTACATGATTGCTAGAACTTATTTATAGGTCAAAGGCAAGAGTTTACTATAAAATTAAGTTTTATTTACAAAACATCGTTATTGAGTTACATAAAAGTTGAAAAATAAATCCAGAATTTTAATTCAATTACCTTTGTCGCAAGAGAGAAAATTCAGATCCATTTTAATGCTTTTCCTTTTACCTAATTCAATAGAATTGATATGAAAATCCTCGAGCATAATCGTCCTCAGTAATGAAGAGTATAAAAAAAAAAAAATTATAATTTGAAATTTCTTTTATATCATTAGGAGAAGCGTCTACAACAACAACAACAACAACAACAACTTACAGTGCTAACAAAAGCCCTTGCCCCTCACCCAACTTAAGTCAGCCAGACACGAGAACGACGACTATGACACCCGTCATCACCACCACCATATTTATACACCACTACTTGTTAGCTATTTCTGTGCACTGCAGCACCAAGAAGAAACTATATTATTATTCTTGCAAGGAAGACAAACGAGAAGACTCGCTTCCATCTAAAGTCTAAAGCCTTATGTAAATGGTTTTCAACAACCGAACGAACGAACCAAAAAGGGAGAATTGAAAATTCCTTCGTCAGTTTGACTAATAAGTGCACTGCACGCTATTCTGCAATTTGTTATGTAAATTTACAATAATGCAGAACTGCGTTTGTGAAGTAAAAGTGCCAGTAAGAAGGAGGGGGGGGGGGTAGAAGTGGGCATATATAGGGGTACAAGGCAATAAAGATAGAAAGCAAAAGAGGGCAAAATCAAACAGATAAGGAACTTGACGAAAGCAAGCAACTTGGTGTGCCAGCAAGAATGAGAGATACTAAAGATAGATACTGGCACCTTTCTATATAAAAGTCTTCCCGTTATACCTACCTTCGATTGAATACTATCTACCTCATTAAAAAGGTTCAATTACATACTTTTCATTTGCTTTGTTGCATCAGCAGCAACTGCAAAAATATATACAACATAACACTGAGATTGCTTTCCCTGGATACCCATTTACCTATTCGATCGCTATAAACTACATTATACACACAGTCACTATACTAGCTATGCTGTCTCAACAAACTGTTTTAATTTTAATTGACCTAAATTTTCGCGAAGCTTATTTTTGAACGTTTCATAGATTTAACGACTTTTTGCTGTAAAGGTTATTTAGAAAAGTTTCATTGCGACATCCATTTGACAGAACAGCAAAGCAATCACAGAAACTATATAACTGCAATATGCACGAGGTACGAGTTGGTATAGATACGTTGTTAATTTTATTATTGTATTTAAATTTGTGCGCTGTGCAACTTTTGATGGATGAAGATGCTGCAGTTAATGAATCCCTAGTGAAATTCTCATATTATAAAATTAGGTCGAATTGGGGGATATAATATAGTTTACGAGTATTATATAATGGCACAGATGGATATCGCCCTTAATTGATGTTAAATACATCAGGGATATGAATGACAATTAAAAACAAGTTTGATGAATTATGACAAGAGTTTACATCAGGATAATTATTTAGAGCGTTAAAAGCTTCCATCAGCAACAAAATTCAGAATAGTATAGTTCTGGAAAAGAAAAGTATGTCACATCTTGTCATATAATTCCAAATATGTCCGGGGAATTTGCATAAGATGGCATCAAAACGCTAGAGTGTGTCGGTTCGAAGGAAAATCTGTTGATGTAAATCGTAAAAGAATAATAAATAATAACTAAAAAAGGATAGTATGGTAAGGGCTTAAATTCTTCCGGTTTATAGAAGGGAGATGCAATTAATAAAAAATTATTGAAAACAACGAAACACTTAATACAATATATCGACGGTTAGAGTGCAGCACCTCTCGAGTCGAAAAATTGTAAAAAAAAATATTATTAATGCAGAAAATAAGCAAAATCAGAGCAAACTTTTGGCAATTTCTGCGTAACAAATTTGTTCTGCACATTTTACAGAAAAAGGCAGAATTCAATACCTTAATATTATAAATCGTGATTTTCTTTTTTTCATTTCTTAAAAAAAAAGTTTCTTCATTTTAACCGTCCATATGTAAGTATTTTGATTTCATTGAAGTCATAAATTCTTGTTTTAATATTATTTTTAAATTTTTTAAATTAACTTATTTAACTTAATTATTACTTTTGAAAAATTAATTTCCGAATCTAAAATGTTACAAAAAAAAACCTCCTTTTTTCAAAAACAACTTCCCCTTAGTTGGAACTTAACCCGTACCTTAACCTGCTTTAAAAATCCCACTTCACTAATAAATTATTTAAGTAGATTAAGTTATTTTCAATTTTTTCAAAAACTAGAAAACATTTAAGCAACTAATAACTAATTTTGTGTGTAAAAATTGATAAGAGCATTGAATATTTAAAGCAAACATACTGCTTATCAACGTAACATTAAAAAAGATAGATTGAACAAATTAAAAAAAAATTTAACTAATTTTTAAATTTTAAAAAATTATTTTTTTAATAAATTTTTTTAAATCTACATATTCACTTAGTTAATTTATTTAATTAAGATGGATGTTTGCTTTAAAAAAAGATACGATATGAAATTTTAAGTGTTACATACCGTTGATTTTTAATAATTTTTTGTTTCAAATTCAAATCAAAACTTTAAATACAAAATTCGAAATTATAATTTCGATCATTGTATAAAATTTCAGATTTTAAATCCATCCAATAAAAAATAAAAAAATCAGAAAATCAGAAAAACCTCAAACAAATATGAAACGTACGTATACGCCCGAGTGAACGCCTGTTTTTCGTAAGTAGGTAATGATCAACCATAATTTCTTCTACTTGTCATATATTCTTTGAAAACGGTATGCAATAAAATGGCTTGTGTTCTGTAATAACGAACTTTAATCACTTTTGTAACAAAATGTGAGCTTGAAAGAAATTTTCTTGAATTTTGTCTGAAATATTGTAGGATGCTTCTTGTTAAAGACGATTCAAAGACGTCGACTTTCAGTTTAGGTTCAGTTAGGTACAAAAATGTACTATAACAAATACATATAAAAAAGAACGTAGGATATTAAATATTGTCTTTATAAAGTAAAGTGAGTGAGCTTTAAACAAAAGTATTTGTATTATTATAAACTTAAGTGTTTTTCATTTTAACAAAATTCAACCGCACGCCATTCTTTACATATAAATCCTAAAAAATGTTCTACGAAAATTGACTTTTCCATATTAATTGAAATTTCTACAGAGTAAAAAAATTTGTGGTAGTCCTAAATTTACTAAAAAAGCCATTTTTTTTTAAATTAAATTGTGGATAATTTTTTGTTTGCCTATTTTGGAAAAATTTACGCTTGGCTTAACAGAAGTTATTTTTGGGAATTATTAATGTTTTATTTGGACTCAGAGCTAGTTTATTTATATTACTAGCCCCGTCACCCGCTCGCTTCGCTAGGCGTAAATATAACTTTACACAGAATGGCGATCCATACAACTTTACAATCATCATTTCACTCCTCGAAGTATTGGCATTCTACATTTTGCACTCCACACTCGCCGGTGGAGGTCGGGGAATCAAATTCCACCAATCTATACCAACTAAAAACAAATAAGTTCTTTATGAATTTGAACAAATTTGAATTTGAAACAAAATTAAAACCTTTTTAGTATTGAAGGTTTTGAATGAACAAAAATACTTGAGTGGGCAAGTTTTTATAGGCTGGGGTTAAAGCTATTTCACGACTGCCAAGCCGCGCCGATCATCAGAATCCTTTTGCGTGCTTGGTCATTTATTTAATTCTGTTTAGAAAAACTTTTTCCACGACTGGGAGGCGAACCAGACCAAGCTCCCTTCATAGCCATATGCACTACCCACTGCAGTACCGAAATTCACGTGATCGGTCCATCCCAATTAAGGTTTCATTGTTTTACAAATGCATTTGATTCAACCAGCATTTTAACACAAGTTGTTGTACATTTGGTTTCTTTCTATTTTCTCCGTACTCGATTCAAAACCTTCAGTATTAATATGATAGTGCGTAAGTTTGGCAGCCTAACTGCAAGTGTGTTGTCATACAAAAACCCTTATAAAACATTTTCATTTAACCTTAGGCATTCAAAATAAGAAATTGTATATTATGAATAAAGAATCATTTATATTTCTATTTCCTTTGATTTTTCAATTGTTTTACACTTTTAATGCAAAATGTTTCAAAATATTAAATTTACTTTCATGACAAAAAATCTAGAAATATTTCCTTGACCTCAATAAAAAAAAAAAAATAAAAACAAACTTTGGAACTGATGCCGAGAGCAATTTTTCAAATGCATGGTGAATAAAAGTTAAAACTTTTATGTAGAGAAGTTCTCCAACAAACTGCATATAAACTTTGTATATGAGATTTGTGCATAGAATGTTCATTATTTTTAAAAAACTAAAAAATATAATATCTTTTTTTGCCAAAGTAATTTTATATGGTACGATACGATAAACTTTCTTATGACAGAAATAAACTGATTAGCATAGAGTAGTTATATAGTTGTTAAACCAAATCAATGGAAAAAAGTTATAGTTTTCATTTTTAAAACCATCCCTACAAATAATGAATTTTATTTAAAAAATGCCTTTTATGTACCTACTTAAATACAGAAAAACATACTATAGCTTCGAATTTACCTTGAGTATATCTGTTGATTTTTTTCTTAACGAGAGAAAAATTTACTGTAGAACGGGTTTTTATGTGATAACATTCACACTTGCGGGGATTTTAATTTGCTTCTGATAGCTTCCGTATAAGAAATAAACTAAAATAAAATAATATCAAATACAAAATTAGAGTATCGGTTTCTTATAACTAGAGCTTTATTTCATAAACATTCACAAGTGACAATGCTACAAAATTAATCCACTTGTCTGAAAAACTTTGAGTAAAAAAAAAAATGACAAGTAACATACTACCTGTCAGTTAAATACATTATGCAACTACAAACTTATCATGAAAATTTAGTCGTTGTGAATTAATGACAAATAATTGTCAAATTTTAACAAATTTTTCTTTACAATTTTGTCGTTGTAAGATTTTTATACATTACTCGAGAGAATTCTTATTAAAGAACTATACAAAGGGTCATTTTATAGGAACTTCCAAACTTATAGCGGCCATATTGTTGAAGCTATCAACATCTGTTTATATCATTTCTTCAGTCTGTTTTTCCAAATCACAGTGTACGGATATAGCGTTCCACACGTGATAAAAATGATAAAATTGTTTTATCAAAATGAGTGTTCTGTTTGCAATGTTCCGCACACTTCGCCCATTTTACTATTCACAGTGTGGTGGATAAATAAAAGAGTCCACTGATTCAGTAAACGATCAACCAACACTCGTACGCCGACGAGACGCAAGATCTGTAAAAACTTCGCCGCTGTCCGTGAGAGTGTGTAGATACCGCGTCGCTCACAAAAAAACTCAGCCTTTCACAGACCAAAACTTGGCAAATTTTGGGCCGTTAATTGTGCCTGCACCTGTACAAAAATCAACTAACACACGAGCTGAATGTAAACGATAACGATGTGTGTTTGCTGAATGGTCTCTGGAGCATTTGGAAACTTACCCTAATTTTAATCTTCAGCGATGAGGTCCATTTATGGATGAATTGGTTCACTGTTTGAATTGATAAAAAAGTCAACAAAACGCCTTATAGTCTTGTTTTTAATTTTAATTTATTTTAAATTTTAATGATGCGTTTCGGCTAATTTGCCATCATCGGATCACAATCGACTTTCATTTGAATTTACATTTACAAAAAGCACTAACATCAACAAAACTTTATTAAATACAAAGAATAAAAAAGCTTCACTGTTTGGTGTGGATTTTAGTCCATATTTCTTTGAGAACGACCACAGGACATCACCGCCAACGGCGAGCGCTAAAGGGTTGATGCGATTACCAACTTCTTTTGGCCTGAATTGGATGATATGGACACCAACGACATGTGGTTTCAACAGGACGGCGGCGGTGGACTACGTGCCACACAGCTCATCCCACATTGGAACATTTACGCAACCGATTCGAGGGCATGGTCATCTCACGTGGAGGTGATGTGGATTGGCCACCGATATCGTGCTGTTTGACCCCCTTAGAATTTTTCTTTTAGGGCCCTCAAAGCCTCTATGTCATCAGTGTTCGAATTCAGACTGATTTATATGCTCCAGATTCAAATTGTACATTTTGAATGCTCGCCACCAAGAGAAGCCGTGGCGGACATTTCAACGATGTTATATTCCGTGCATAATGGCACTGATAACCCTTTTAGATGAATACAAAATTTGCAAGATGTCTCACACAGACTTTGTTTTATTTAATTTTTTTTTAAGATAGGAAGAGCTTAATGGAAGACCCTGTATAACAATTCCAGCGACTTGAGCAAAATTTGCAGAACGCCTGAAGCACTGTGGTATGAAAAATATACATATTCAACAATCCAGAAATTTTCTTCTCCCAGGGGGTGTTCTGGCATTAGATTACACAACACTCTGACGCAACATCGAAAATTATATGTTTTTTTTTGTATTATCCCAAAACTTGAAAATTGTCACATATTTTCCGTCAATTCTACAAACTTTGGAAAATTAAATGAGTTAGAAATTTAGCAATTATTATCAAACTTTTTTGTGCCTTTTTTTGGCTTTATAAATAAAAGCCTCCACACGTATCAATGCACATAGGCAATGTTGTAAGGGAATTTGTTGGTGTAGTGTAATTTTGTGTTTCGTCAATGTTTATCAATAGCCTAGTAATTCCTTTATTGACCTTTGTTACATTGTTGACGTTGATATGTAGACAAATGCCAATAGTCTACGTTGAATTGTTTACACGTAGACAATCGTGTAGTCTACACTTATAGTCTACATGGCACAACATTGCTTTGAGTGCATTTGTGGGAATTTCTACATAAAAGTCTGTCAAAATTCATATTTAATTAAAAAATAAAATATGTAGAAATTCAAAAAAATTTACAGAGTTTCAAAGTAAATTATAATTATTTGTGACGAACATTGAACTGCCTATACCTAACGATTAATGTTACCTGAATCGAGGCTCGTTCAAGATATATTTTCAGGTAACATTGATGGTTTGTAGGTAGGGTTACCAGCTCTAAAATCAGCAAAGCCTGACAGTAAAGAAAGAAAAGCCTGATTTTTGAGAAAAAGGCCTGATAAATAAAAAACTTTTGTTTTCCTTTTTGAAACTTCTTTTGTTTATAAATAAAATGAAAGCGTCTACAGAAAAAAACCGCAAGGGATCTGGGATTTGGTGTTGACTTAAAATTACGTCTAGTTAAACCGGAAATGCAATTCAATGACCAAAAGTCGACCATTTAATTTAATAAATCAATAAAAAAGTTCAAAATAAGCAAAGTATTTCCTTCTATTTTAAAAACTAAGATTTAAGGATCCCCAACACCAACGCGAATCTTCCGCCACGAAAGTTGTCTCTTTCTAAAAAGTGACAACTAAATGAAAAAACAATAAATTTATTCACTGCGTTTTAAAAGCATTTCGATTTGAAAGCATTCAGTAACTCTTCTAACGATTATATATTGAGCAATAATTGTAAAAAAGCCTGACAAAGGACGAAACCTGGCCAAAGCCTGATTGGACATTAAAAGTCTGACGTGTCAGGCGAAATCCTGACGGATGGTAAGCCTATTTGTAGGGGCCTTTATGTGCCTAGGTCTACGAAATATTTTGGTCTCGTCACGATTTTGTTGAAGAAATATTGAACTAAAAACAATTAGGTGCTAAATATTCACATTGATAAATTCAACTTAAAAAATTAAAAATACAATCAACTTAAAAAAATAAAAATATAATTTTTATATTTGCTATGTTTTCTACAGAGACATTATTTTTTTTTATTTTTTTTTTATTTAAACAAAAAGTGCAACCTAGGACCTTTACAGATCATCAAAAGAGGCCACTAAGTCAAAATATAATAAGCTTGATTTTAATATAAAAAGTAATAACTTAAATTAAACTATTTTTATTTTATTTTGTAAATTTGCTATTCTCACAATCTTCAACACATCCATCGTACAAAAGAAAAAGTATAAGAACATAAATATACAAACATAGGGATAATCAGCCAACAAAACAAAAATCAATAAAGTTCAACCATAATCGGTACTTTGTAAATATTGAAGAATATCATTTTTGAATACAAGAAAAGACTTTGAAATGTTTCTGATATGATCAGGCAGAGAGTTCCATAATGTAGTTGAACGGTTCATATATGAACGGGTCATTATGTTTGTTCTATGAGAATAGGTCATTATATTGGTCGGGTGTAGTCGAAGTCTACTAAAAGTAATATTATTGAAAATATAAGACGGTGTTTTGGTTTTAATAACTTTAAAAAGAAAGAATATCGCACGGAATTCTAGAAAATTTTTAAAAGATAAACCAAGAAACTTTAGAACAAAATCACTAATGTGATCATATCTTCTTTTTTTGAAGATATATCTCACAACTGAGTTAAAACAGACTTTTAATTTATTACGTAAATTGATATTAGAGCCATTATAAACTTCACAGCCGTATAATAGTATAGGAAGAACAAGGGCCTTGCATAACTTCCAGCGAATTTTATAAGGTAGATAGTAGTTTAATGAATATAGTTTCCTTAGTGTAAAAGTAATTTTTCTAATTATGCTATTTATATGGTTCTCCCATGAAAGCTTGTCATCTATGTTAAAACCGAGCACCTTAACACTACTTTCGTATGGAATTGTATTGCCATCAAGAGAAAGCATGTTTATTGTTTGACCCAAAGAGATTCCAAAAGCAATGGCTTTAGATTTTCTAGAATTTAGAACCAATGAATTTTCCTTTGCCCAATTCAGTACCATTTCAAAATCATCACTAAGTTCCATCACACACTTATTTTAATCACATTTTTTAGAAGAATTAAGCATCTGGACGTCGTCAGCATATATAAAAACAGAGCTGTGTTTGACCACCGTAGGTAAATCATTCACAAACATTGTGAAAAGGATCGGACCCAAAATTGACCCTTGGGGTACGCCCCGATAAAGAGGTAAAATTGACGAAGTTTTCATGTTCATGGTTACAGCCTGTCTTCTGCCATTAAGAAAGGAGAATATAAGATTACAAGCAGTTGATGAAAAACCAAACTGCTTTTTCAGCTTAAGGCAGAGAAGGTTATGGTCAACACTGTCAAAGGCTTTGCTGAAATCAAGAAGAAGAAGGATTGAAACCATTTTCTCATCTATGCTTTTTCTAATGCTGTCAGTTATATTAATTACAGAAGATGTCGTACTATACCCCTTGCGAAAGCCAGACTGGTTTTTAAAAAAACTGTTGGATATGAGGCTGTTTTCCAGTATTTGGTCCTTCATAATTGTTTCGCAAACCTTAGAAAGTGCTGGGAGAATGCTTATAGGCCGAAAGTCTGAGGGCAAAACATGTTTATTGATTTTTGGAACTGGACATATTCTTGCAGTTTTCCAATCAGAAGGAAAAACTGAAAAAGTAAGAATAGAATTAAAGAAAAAGAGAAAATGTTTTCCAAACGCTGGAAATATAAGTTTTAAGAACTTTACCGGGATTCCATCAGTCCCAACTGCATTGGAGGTTATAGTAGAAAATGCCTTAAAAAGTTCATCTTCGGATACGTTGCGAAAAGAAAAAGAATCTTCAGTTTCTGGGTAAAATACATCAGTTCGATTGGTATTATTAGAAATGGAACAAGATGCAAAGTAAGAATTTAAAAAATCGACCTCAGTGATTGTACAATTTACTGTAGCATTTTTAATTCCAATTTCATTCAACTTAGACCATAGTTGTTTGTTCGTATGTGCAGCAGAAAAAACTGATGCAGAAATCTTTCTTTTTTCCAACTTTACCTCTTTGCAAACTAGATTTCGATAGGTACAGTAGCAACGCCAACGATCATCAGAACGCTGTTCTAAGAAAGCTCTCGATGCTAGATCTCGCAATTCCTTTGCCTTACTGATAGAATTATTACTAACGAAATTGGACTTTAAATAATTTTGTTTCAATTGTTTCAATGGAATAAACTTTTCAAACAAATACTTTAAGGCACTATGTAAAATGAATAATCGTTGATCTATATCAGTAGCAGTATATAGTGCACTTAAGTCATACAAATAGGCTACGGATAAAAGCTCATTCACATCCACTCCATGAAAATTTCTTTAAAAAAAGGCATTAATAGGTGCAATAGGGTTTATTTTAAAAGAACCATAAATAAATGCATGTTTAGAGACACCATGAATCCAAAACTGGTCAGTAAACTGTACTAGTTCAGGTTTACTTACTGCAAAAAAGTCAATAAGACCAGTACTGCCATAATGAATATCATAGTGCGTCGGTTGGAAATTATGCGTGACAGATAAACCATAGTTATTTAAGGTAGATATACCTGAGACGAAAGTTTGATCACTATTTATAAGGTATGACATTAGGCATGTTCAGAAAAATGAGATCTCGGAGATCTCAGCAATCTCAGTTACCTGAATAGGATTCCTCAGCAAAATTTCTCAGCTTTGCTGTCAAAACTCTGAGGAAAAAAAATCTTGGATTTGCTTGCTCACTTTTTGAGTGAGAAAATTATCTGAGATCTCATTTTTCTGAACACACTAATTTGAATATTTTTTTATTGTTGTCAGATTATAAAATTGAATCGTATTTTGTATGTGATTTAGATGAGTGAATTTATTTATATCTCTTCAAGATATGATGACCTTTACCTTTATACTAACAAATTCTATGATGGTGAGAGCTACAGACTAGAGGTGTTTTACCAGTTTTTTCTTGTGTTTTCTCCAATAATTATGATCCAAATCTCGATATTCTTTCACATCAGACAATTATAAATGCAAAAATTTTGTATTCTAAATAAATTTTTTTTTTCATTGAATTAGTCAATAATTATTCCTTTGTCGCTCGTCGAAACTCTAAATAAAACAATAAATAATCAGTTGCTACATTTATGTCTGGACGATACAACAAACGAAGCCGTCCATCAGACACCACAACTAAAAAAAAAAAAATCACTAATAACTCACTTCGAACCTCGCCACAACAAACTTAAAAAAGAATGCCTTTTGATGACAGTGCCTTGTTGTCCAAATTGGATGAGAAACTCGACCAACCAAGTGAGTTCATAATATCCCTATCAACTAAATACATGAAAAATGACAACGAGGAACTTGCAAAAAAGATTCAAGATCAATTTGACTTTCTATAAACAAAAACATAAACATAATTAATATGAAAGTTCAACAACTCGCGAGAGTGCAAACATTAACATTAATACAGAAATCGAATCACTTAAATCAGATGTAAACAAAATTAAATCTTAACTCAATAACACCAAAAAAGAACAATACAGCAAAATAATAATAAACTTTCAATAATTAAACCTGAACTCGCCAATGCATTAACAACAATTAACAATGTTAATAACAAACTAGTAGCGTTATTCCCTTTTCGCCGCCAAGTATATGTCAAACGGTTGCTGTCAGATGTTAAAGGAGGATGTGTCGACAACGTAGACCTTTATGGAATTAGAATTAATTTATATCTACATATATTGTTATTATATTTTCTTTTTCCTTCAGAACAAATTTTTATATAAAATCTTTTAATTCTAAATTACACATTAACATCATTCAATTTAAAAAAAAAAAAATTTGTTTTCTTTCTCAATTATTTCTTTCTTTCGATTTCGATAGTTTCGTGTATACCTACTTTTTTTTTCTCTTTAAATAATACAATAAATCCTGTGCTACATTACATTATCATCTTTAATTTTGCAAATTAATTAGTTATTAGATATTTCTATATCCTTTGAAGATGAGTGCGGCGTTTTTCCTAAAACTGGTGAAACTAATTTGTTTTAAAAAGAAACGAAAAAAAAAAAAAAAACTATTAGGTATCTCGAATGTTTACCTCTTATTTTTCTTTTTTATTATCTCTTTCGAAATGGAACAAGTTGACATTGAAGGAGTGTACACAGACACCGATTCACCTATAAATATAGTTTTTTTTTTTTATTTTAAACAAATTTTGATAATAATGGAACATTCTATGGGTCTCCTTATTTTTTACCATTAACTTTTTAAAAACATTATAGTTCTAGAACTTTATTTCTTCTTCCTTCTTTGGTACGTTGAAATTAAAGGAAATAAACAAACTGCAGTAAACAATACCAAAAATCCGGGTCAAATTTGTTAAAAACTTCTTCTAAATAGGTATATGTACTTGTCTTTGCAAGTTAAAAGTAAAAATTCTCCTCTTTAAAAAAAAAAAAAATATGTATATAAATTTGTATTTTAACTTCAATTAAAGCGAATTCATTCAATTGCCATTTTTATACATCTCTACCTGCTCCCTATATGTAAAGTTTTAACATCGAAATGAACAGAACACTCGAATCCTGCAATAATTGTACCCTGCTGAGGCTTTGAAGACCCTTTCAATTCCACCCAAAATAACAGAGTGCCTATATCAGTGGTATGTCCCATTCCAAAAAAACTTGTCAACATTCACCGCACAACAGCTTTTTGGCAAAAAGCCAACACAGCGAGTTTTCTTTTCATGTGCCTCCTTTTTGCGAAAGTCCTGGGAAAAACAATGGATAACTGTTGTTTGGAAAACTATTCATTTCACATTCTAGCTAGGTAGGTATATATATTTTTTTTTTCATTTCATTTGTTGTTCTTTTTTTCATCTTCTTCTCGTAGTCACACAGTGGGGTAGCCTACATGACACAGTTGAAATAAATTAAAATAAAATAAAAACAAATGTGTGTGCTTGTTATATAGGCAGCGACTTCTATGATAAATCGGAACACTAATAGCTCAATAGTTGAACAAAAAGAAAGAGAAAGTCAACTGGTTTTTGCTTATATTTGAAATAAAAATTAACTGGCGCCCAACACGAGACACACAATATACTGTGCAAATTAAATATTTAATGAATTCAAATCAACAAATTTAATCTAAATTGAAATTAAGCATGGGAGATTCATTTTATCAATAAAATGGGCGTTTTCTATGATATATTTCTTAGTACATGTGTTAAAATAATTTGTTTCTTGTAATATCGTAATCTTGTTTTAAAAAATAAATTTACAAAATCAATAGATTTTTTTTCCAATTTTTCGAGCATTTGTGTTCCACTGTGAATTGTCGTGGTTGGATCACACTGAAACTCGCGATTACGACGAAACGTTAACGTATAAACGTGTGGCTACGACGACCTAAACGACAATGACGCCCGCCTATATAGTTTTTCCATTCTACTTCCGGTTTTGAATTCAAACCCGTAACGAACATAACATCCTCGTTTTCATTGTTTGTTCGGGATAATCCCACTAGTACATTCAGAGACAACCATTTTGGGAAGAAAATGAGGTCATTAGGAGCAGTGGCAGCTGAAAGCATTTACCCTACAAACAGCAATCAACTTTCTCCGTTTTATCCTCCCCGCCGCCGCCACGCCGCGCCGGCCGCCTGCCAACGACACTCCTTGCCGCGTTACCAATTCCACTAGTTTATGAGGTGAAAGGACGACGACAGTGCGCGGAGACAATCACATGCACACATACATTAAACAAGGACGATGAAGACGATGATGATGATGATGATGATGATGCGAGAGCTAACGTGAAACGCAAACGCCCGAGCTGCAAAAGCGTGAGTAGATGATGCTTAGGGGGAATTGTGTAGAAAAAAAAAATTCGACTCTCTATGTGATGTTTTAATTATGACTTTGCCTCGGGATATAAAATGCACTGATTTAAATCCTCCTCGTTTATTCTATTCTTTGTTCATAACCCCGCAAGTCCTTGTTCAAACAATATAAAAAAAATAAAAAAAAAAAACTTTTGTTAGTGTCTCTGTTAAGGTTAGGTTACCGCTCGCGCTTTGCTATATTAATAGCGGCCGGAATTATAAAAAGATAGTACTTTCTAAAATAATGGGACAGAAAAAAAACACACTTGATGCTTTGGCATCTCGCCGGGCAAGCTCTATGCGCATTCAAGAGGAAGGATGAGAGCAGAGGATGAGGCTGATGGGCGGCACTATGGGGAGTAAATGAATGACCTTGAGAAGCTAGAGTCAAGGTTATAATCTGTTAATTCCAAAAGAAATCTCAAACGAATTAATTATGCAAATTACTGCTGGCTAGGCGAGTGTTCTTTTTTGTTTTGTTTTTTTTTTTGGACTTCTACTCTATACCTATATCTGTATAAAACTTTCAAGAGCAATTTTAGTTTTGCAGACAAAGTAAGCGAGTAGGTATAGTACAGTAGATATGATAGCGCGGTGACAAAGGACATTAATGAAGGGATACGAGACTTTAAGTGGCCGTAAAACTTTAAGTTAATTTTATGAGTAATTTTTTTTTTATTTTTTTGAAGCAACCTACCTACTCTCATTTTAATTGCATTTACAAAAAAAAGTTCAAGGACTGACTTTATGAGAAAATGTCAATGTTCATGTGAAACAAGGTTTTCTCGAGGTTTTAAATTAAATGTGTTATGAGAGAATAAATTTATTTGTTTAATAGCTTGCCCGAAGAATAACATTATATATTAGAAATCTTATTCACGCACAGCGAAAAAAAAATATTGTATCGAAATGTATGTATATTTTTATTTATATATTACATAATTTTCAAGGATCTTAGAACCTTTTTTGTGGGAATTTCAAAAAATACTTCACTGTGCACCCACCTACAGCCACCGTTTAACTAAAATTCCAGTAATTTTGTAGTTTATCTTCTCAGTTCACACTTACTTACAGCCGCTGATGTTATAAGACGAGGTGGAGAAAATAACCAAATGAAAGCAGGACCCGATGCATTCAAGGAAATCAACAGGATTATAAGGGGAAAAGTCAACATAGCAGCACGATGCAAGGGGGAAGTCATGACTGCTCAGGATACAGGTGAAGCATTTGCGGAATATTTCGAAGGAAATTTTGTGCCAAATCCACCCAATGGCCCTGTATTCCTCGAGGAAATCGAATCAATAATACAGCTCGCGGCTGCACCAAACAGATACTGATATTACCATCTTCAATGATGAAAACCTTGCCAGTGATCCCAAGCCGACTGGAAAGTAGCTCAGCTAATGCCTAATCCATACTGGACGACCTAAAAAATCTCCGAATCAGACATGATTTTCAATTACATCTTAAGGAAGTTTCCCCAAGTCATGATAATATTTCTTGCTATCCTGCTGAACAATTGCTTTTTCCCGAAGAGATGGATGGTAGCTAAGATAATGCAGCATCTACCGAAAAACTCTTATAAAAGCACTGTTTTTGGATATCACCCAATCTCCCTGCTAAGCAACACCAGCAAATTCCTGGAAGGACTTATTCTTCGGAGGATCAAAATATTTCGCAATGCAAACAAAATCATTTGTTTCCAATATGCAGTTCGGATTTCGAGAGAACCATTCTACGCTTCGTCCGTTCCTTAGATTTCAAAACGCATGATATATTTAGAGGTGCCCCTAACATCATAAAGTTTGGAGAAATTCATGAATTTGGTCAAAAAATCACAAACATCGTATGCACGCTAAATTACATTCTCAGTGTTGGGGTATTAGTATAATATTAAAAATATTGATCTTGAACTGTATACATAAAACTGGTGGGGGGGGGGGTGTTAGTGGGGTAAGGGAGGTAATTTCACAACTCTCTTCAAACGTAGTTCGAACGCCATTCAGTCAACTCGCGAGTTTACTATTTCTTTTGTGAAACGCTTTGAATTTTACGGCTAATATCAAGAACTTACCATCATGTAAGTAGTATATTTTTGATTTTCGGTTCACAGTTGAAGTAATTATTGTAATACTTTAGCAAAACATACATTTTTTCTTAAAAATGTCTCAAGTCAAAACCCGACAAATACGACCTGCCCTGTGTTTGGTCTACCACAGAAGTTACCCGTTTGTCGATTACCTATACTTATAATGAGGTTATGAAAAATTATCTATTCGTTAAATACGAATTAAAGCCTAAAAAAACAACAAAAGAGACAACAGTTCAAGAAATATGAATATGCGAAAGATTGGCTCAGGAGGTCTTGGAAATTTGGCAAAAAGCGTCGCTCCCAACTGTTAGCCGCAAGAGAATATTTCAACTTATTCGTTCTTACCACGACAAATATAGGACCATAATGCAACCTTATCAAACAAAAACTATCAAGAAAAAATTAGTAAGTTTGTTACTGAGTCCCATAAATTATTTGATATTTGCAGTTGCAAATTCCAACTTATATCAAATTGTAACTGTTTAAAAGAGAGTCGTGTTGAAATAATGCGGGAGCTAGCATATCGAAGAATCCTGAAGGCCAGGACAGAAAATGCTCGAGGAATTCGAAAGTTTCAAGTGCCTGTGTTCACTTTCGATGCTAAAAGTTCTGTTGATGTTATTATATGGCAAGACTGTTAGATAATTGAGCCTTCACTGACCTTAAATATATCTGATGAAAACTTGAAAGCTATTGTTAAAGATGGTCTCGGCACTTGTCAGAACATTAAAGATTTCCCATGCCACACCCAAGCCGTAGAACGCTGCATCAAACTAGTGACAGAAGCTTCAAGTGCAGTTTTTGGGAAAAACAAACAAGATGGTTTTATTAGGGCAAGACAGCTATCGCTTCAACAAATGCCTTCTTTTGATACAAAAAAACAATTTAATATGTAATTACTGAATTTCTTAATAAAAATGTTTCATCTCTGTTGGGGCACCTCAAAAAATTATGACAGGTAAATAAATTTTTATACGTTTTATGAACTCACTGAAAGGCAACTTTTTATCGCTAAGCTGTCAAAAAAAAAAAAACAAAAAAAAATCATAGATTATCGCTCCACCCTAATATACACGTCAAATCAATCTCAATTCTTAACCTAACAACGCAACCCCGAAGAGTAGAAGAGCACGTGAGACGTCTTTGGGAATATTACGAAAAATTGGGTATCAAAATCAGCGTTAGAACCTTAGTCCAATCGGAGTAAATTTACTCCAATTTTAAGAAAGAAAATAAATCTACTCCGTTACTCCGCTTTTTTTAAATCTGCTCCTTTTTTTCCAAACTGAAAAAAAATTAAAAATTCTGGGCTGAAACACAATGCCCTGTTGCAGCTGGAATCGGAGCGGCAGCTGCAACAGCTGCTTTCAAAAAATGTCGTAAGTCGTTTTTTTTATCTGCCCACAATGAGCTGTACCTACAGCTTTTTGTATATTAAAAAAAAACGCCACGAGTTTATTATTCACTTTTTTTATTTCCAATATTTTTGATTTAATTAATAATTTTTCTCGCGACACAAATAAGCCCTAAAAACTTCAATATTTTTTTCCGGCTCTGTTTGTCTTCATATAAATTGAAACGTCAAAAGTGCTGCACATGAAAAGTTAAAAGTTCGCGAACCAATGCAGCTCCGTCTGCTGTTGCGTTCCATTCTGCTCGTAGCATTGATTTTGTGTGTATTTAATATATTGACAGGTGTTCCAGCATCGACTCCGGCGGCGGTGGTTCAGCCAGTTAGCCGGACCACATGAAAAGAAATTTTCTGACCTGCAATTTTTACTCTATAATCGAAAATTCTATTCTGATCTCAAAGGAATGGAATTTATTTGATATATATTTTTTTTTTTTTTTCAAAAATATTGAAATTAATATTTTGTTAAAAATACAGTTTTCGAAAACTTTAATTTTTCTTTTGTTTTTAAATCTACTCCGGAAATTTTCGGTTTACTCCACTTTTTTTTTTAAATATGCTCCGAAATTTTATTACTGAGGTTCTAACTCTGATCAAAATCAACAAAGCAAATCTGAATTGGCTTGTTTCAGAAGACCAGTGGGAGGTGTCGAAACACGTGCTCTGTTGCCAAGTATCAATAGCATTACCCTCAGTCTGCACAACCGATCGAAACTTACAAAGATTTCAAAAATAAAATACCTGGGTATCAATTTTAAGGTAAAACTAAGTTTCAACCCACATGCAGCGACCATCGGTGGTCAAAAATGGGAATAACGCTTTCCATCTCATCCACCCCCTGATGCAGAAAAGGCATAGACTCAGTCAAAAAACAAAGTTGCTTCTCTACAGCAAATTATCAGGCCCATCATAACTTACTGTTTCCTAGTAGGTATGACTCACTATTTCCAAAACCAGCATGAAAAAGCTTGGAGCGCTAGAGAGGAAAATATAGCGTACCTTCACCATACACCATTTTGAATATCAGCGACAGAAGCACTTTAGCAACCAAATTCCCTACGAGGAATCAGGAATTACTCCGCTGGATAAATTCCTGACAATGGCTATACAAAAATACTGACAAGCAACCTGCGTGCAACCATCTAAAGCAACTGGTGAGGACTATTATTAGCGAAGAGGTGACATCCCGAGCCAAGATAAACAGATGTGATACTTGACAGCAGTACTATCAACGAGGACAAGGCAATCTAATTTTACGAGGACGCGGCGTCAACCCACAACCGTAGACTTAGACTTTTAGGAACAATAAAATGGAAGTTCACGGGGATTGAAATTATTGCGATGTACCCCAATTTGTTGTTTAGGTTGACTGTACTATTTTCAATATTGAGGTTGAGGTTATAAGACATCGAAGTTCGCTAAACATTGCACTTTACAGATTTTTTGTGAAATTGTTAGAATAGATACCAGTGCCTATGTTCTGTAATTCTCGCATTGATAAAATAAGTCGAGAAACAATGAAAATAAAGCAAATCAGGTTTTTTTTTTACGTTTCTCGAACAATTTTATCGATGCGAGAGTTACAGAACGTTGGCACAGTAGTGTTAAACCAAGTTTGCAGCTTCGAAAGACCTGTGCCAACTGCGTGGTGCTCAGCAAACCTCGACACTTTCGCAATTTTTTCAGTTTTGAGCTAATAATTTTTAAAAAGTGCACCCTCTACGAATTGGTAAAAAGAAATTTCAATGTGAATTCGGAAACAAACTTATTTTCTTAACGTTTGGAACTATTTTTTGCAAAGAAAGTTAAAAATTATTGACTATTATTTCATTCATACTCGTACAGTATAAACTTTAAATCAGGATAAAAGCGTTTTTATTATATAGGAAACTTAACTACCTCATTCAAAGCCAACGTATTTTTTTTTATATTTCTTTCAAATTCTATAATATCTAAATAAATTGGATGATTCAATCTAAAAGGCTTTTAATGTTTTTGAGTGTTCGAGTCGATAAAAAATAAACAAAAATATAAAAAACAACTTCCCTAACATCCTTAAATTTTATTTCCTCCTAAAACATACCATTTAACTTTTAAGACTCAAGGTCAGCTCACATGTATGAAATGGATGCAATACAAGAAACGAATACTTAGAAGTTTTTTAAATGGATATACTTTCCCTTTATTCTACCTATTATATGTACTGTACGTACGTACTACATGATGTGAGTTGATCTTTAAACCAATGATGTGGAAAAGAACATCTTGTGAATAAGCTTCTTTGAGAACAAATCAAATTAAGGGGATTGTATAAAAAACAAGAAAAGAACTTTTTCAAAAAAAAAAAAAAAAAATACATACAAAACAAAAACAAATTTTATTACTCTTCAATCGTATTTCCTCTTTTCATGGAATCGACAAGATTTTAAGTTCATATATGTAAATACCAGTACCTAAATGGTTTTATTTATATACGTATATATATTTACATGCTTTATTATATAAAAATGATATGTGATTAAACTTTTTCCATATTATTCCATATATTGAATACCATGCTGAACTCCCTTCGCACACAAAGGATTATGATGACAAAATCATGAGTTACTTAAAATGAAGGGATATATTATATAGCTTTCCACTGTTAGATGCCCCTTAGACTGGATTAATAACCAACATACATTTTTGGTAATTATTATAGCCCCTCCAGGAACATTTTAAGGAAATAAAGAGGATTAAGCTTCTATGGGAATTTAAAGGATCTAATTGCATCCATAGTAACATTGTATCAATATAAATACTATACGATTCACGCATATGGAGAATTTCAATCATACTAGGGTATATCATTAAGTGCTTTCTATCATCATCTAAATTTTGTATTCATTTGAAAGGCCTATCGATGCCATTATGTATGGAATATAACATCGTTGAAATGTTTGCCACCGCAGCTTCTTTGGGTGGCGTGCATCCGAAATGTCCAATTTTCCATGACTCTGGCGCATAATTCATGCTGAATTTGACCGATGATATGTTGGCTGTGAGGGCTGCTCTCTGTAATTTTTTTCTATTTCAAAAAGACTATACCAATTAATAAAAAATAAATTCACCCGAAAGTGTTTATAATTGGTACCTCCCGCATAGAACAATTTATTTGATTTCTGGTTTGATTGTATGTATACCAAAGTTTTCAAAAAAAATTCTTTTGGATTTTTAAAAAAGTTTTAAAATTATTTTTGACAACTTTATACATACATGTCGAAAACGACATGATTAATTTTTATTAAACTTGACACCCAGTGGTTTTTTAATATATAAAGTGTGTTCCTTTACTTTAAAACTTTGTGCATTTGTGTGAATTACTAATTCTTTTTATTTTTTTTTGCTATGAACTTTGACAGACTTTGGTGTAGAAATTCACAGAAATGCACAGAGTTTCAAAGTAAAGGAACTAGGCTATGTAGCTGATTTTAAACAAAAATTATCCTCATAACCTAAAGTAGGTACATCCCTTACAAGTGTTTAAAAACCGATAAGGAAAATCACATTTTTCTCAAAACGGCTCCTATTTTGATTAAAATTTTAATGTGAGCTAATATTAGTACGATATACCATATTATTGTAAAAAATTGTTTTTATCTATCTATTAAAAATGGTATCTCTCATAGAACCATTTTTTTGGCTTTCGACTTTCACAATGGATGAACCGATTTTAATGAAATTTTTTACACAAGAGCTTTTAATAAGTTCGAATAATATTGCATATCAAAATTTTCTAAAAAATAAATTTTGATTAAAAAAAATTCAAAATAATTTGAATTATTATCAAAATTCCAAAAATGGGTAGATTATTTTTTGTTTAAATTAATTTTTTTAGTCTGCATTCGGCATTAATAAATGCCTACTAAAAAAATTGCATTTAATTTTTTTTTTCTTAAAAATTTTACGACGATTTCCAGTTTTGTTTGTTCATAAATTAAGATTGGTTAAAGAAATCAGATAATGTAGGGGAGGACGGGGCACAGAGGACCATTTAACGCTTACAGATTTATTGAAATACTGAAAAACCCGCTTAAGAAAAACGGCAAAATGTCACAGAATTTCTTTCATACTTAAGTGGGTTTTTCAGTTAAACGAACTCTGCTTAAGTGAAAAAAAATTTCACTTAAGGGGAGCCCGGATGCATGAAAAAGATATTTCATTTAAGGGGATCTAATAACTCCAAAAATGGTTGTGACTTATCAGAAATTCAAATGTCATTTTCGTAAGGAAAAAATTTGGTGGAGGTGAAAAATAAAAAAGACGTGAAAGCGTTCAGCAAAATGTTTGTTCTATTCGATTCAATTTTTTTTTGTCACTTAAGAGATTTATTTTCTTTTAATGAAAAATATAAAATTTGAATGAAAATAGCTATGTTTCAGGTATCCGGGTTTTTCACTTAAGGAAGTTTCGCTTAAGAGGAGTGTTTTGAAGGTAATTGGTCGACAAATACTCGGGGATGAAAAAAGTGATTCAGATAACCGGATTTTCCTCTTAAGCTAGTTAACTGTATATATTATACATAGAAAAATGGCTCAAAATGTTCTCAACATATACATTAAGATGTCAAACATCAAATGAACTTACAATTGCTATCGAAACTGTGGCACTTTTTTTTATTAAAATTGCATAAACAGTGCTTTTGGTCCTCTTTGCCCATCGTTGAACTTATAGCTGCAGATATTGCATTAATTTTCATTGTAATAAATGTCCAGCTTGGCTCCGGCCTTTTCTTAATGTAGTTCCGTACCATCTATAACAACAAATCAAAATCCAAAATTGATCTGGTTCGTATTCTATAGGGGGCACAGAGGACCACAGAAATCCTCTGTGCCCCAATACGAATGCCTTTTAAACTGTGTTTCCGACATGTTTAAAGACGAATATTTTACAAAACTTAAATTGAACAAAACACAACTGAATTCATTGATATCGATATTAAATTATGAAATTCTTATTGGCAAAGCTTTTAAATACATAAACAAGCACAACTTCTTATATTTTTTTATAAACTTACCTTAAATACCAACAAAATTTAATTTTGTCAATGGAAAAGAGCTCATCAGCACGATAGACAAGCACAAACTGAGGAGCTAGATGGGCGCTTTTATTATAGTAGGTATTCAATTTTTGGACAAAGTCACTTATGTATCGTTTTATAACGAAAGTCCTCTGTGCCCCGGTCGTCCCCTGTGCTCCGTCCACCCCTACCTTCATCGAAAACAAAACTAACGTATTCGGTTATAAGTTCCAAACTAAGTCGTAACCGCGGCTTAATTGTTTTTCTTGGTTTCTTCATATTAAAAAAGGGCCTATAAAATGGTTTCCATAAAATATGTAATTGTAGAATAAAACTGATCCTAAGGGCGAATAGATAATCTCCTTTCACCCCAGAAATAATCATATTGCTAAAAATGAATATACCTTCTCCCACAATAAACGAATGGAATATCTATGTTTGGCCTTTTTTGGACTGGAATATAATAGGTTAGGTACCCATAGCTTAACAACATTGTTGAATGAAAATAAAGGTCAAAACCATAGACTCTTTTTTAATTGTTTCTAATTGCCCATTTTATTTACAAACCTACCTTACAATATAATGGTCTAGCCTCAAAACAATCCAAAGATGTTCTTCTTTTTTTTTAATCGTTTCGAGGTAACGATAACCATCATCGGCACAACAAGAGTATACCTACCATAGAACTGATCCAAATGCATTCAAAAAGGAGCAGAAAAAAAAAGCCATATAACGGCATGGTCAATAGCCAACAATGACAACGATAAAGCCAATTGTGTTGATATCGTTCCATCTTTTTTGTTTCACTTCAGTTTTCTTAGTTCCCAAAACGCTATACACATAGCTATCTTAAAGGAGACAGACAGTTGACATCATCAGCACAACAAAAAAATTTCGTCAGTATACAACCAGAAAATTTTAATAGAGGCAGAGTACAAGGACCGACGAAGTCCTTGCATACAACCACACCAGAGAGTTTTTTTTTTTGTTAAAACAGCATCTAAAATAAGAACTTTTGTTTTCTTTTTTTACAATTTTCTATAGGGTAAGTATTGGTTTCGTTTTAAAAAATATAGCTGTGTTGCTTTGCTCACATACTGTTCGTTCATTAGTTATATTTTTCTGTGAACATCGGGCTTGTGCCTTACCTGGTGAACCGATTTCCTTTAAAAAAAATCAAAAGAGAACCTACTTTTCTTTCTTTAATATTTTCGCATCATAGATTTCACTACATATTACATTAATGAACAATTAAAATATATTATTTTTAAATAATTGAGCAGGTTGGTGTGACCCAGTCGTGTGTTTTATTTTTATAAGAATCCATAACTGTTCTGAATTTTTCATCAGAGTACAAATTTTACTTAGGTAGTCCTTTTTGAAGAGTATACCTACATATACTTAATGGTTTATATAGTAGAGGTTGAAGCTTTTAATTAAAAGTTTAGTTCTAAATGAGTGGTGGTGAGAGAATCAAAGAATTTCCGGTGCGACAGAAATACATATATTTACGAGTTTAATTTTTTGTTTGTAAATGATCAATACAGATCTTAAATGACGTACCGATTCCGTATGAAAAATGGCACCTGGGAAATCTTCACCAAAAGGTGAAAATAGCTTCGATTTATTCATAATTTATATGAAGCTAGTGTAGGGATCAAGTACCTACCAATAACCACTTGTATGTACACTATTTATATAGTATTTATTTTTGTGGCTGTGTTCGGCTCCGGGATCTTAGCACCTCATATATGGAATATTCGCAAAAAAAATATGCCATCTAAAAGGTCACTAATTGGTCATAAAAGATCAGCTATTTTCAGAAATTGGTCAGGCTTAGAAAATTTGTAATCCAAGCTTGAACTTTTTCAAGGTCATTAGCGATTTTTGGCACCTCATTTATGGGATATTCGCAAATATACCATTTGAAGGGCCACCGGATCGTGATAAAACGTCAGCTAGTTTCAGTAATTGGTCAGGTTTTTTTATATGAATTTTTATTTAAAAAAAAATTTCAATTGGCACCTCATTAGTGGAATTTATAAAAAACAAGTATGCACTGTAAAAGGTCAGTAAAAGGTCAGGTACTTTCAGTAATTGGTCAGGCATATTTTTTTTTTAACAATTATTTTTATTTTTTTTCAAGGTCATAGCGATTTTTAGCACCTCATTTGTGGGATATTCGCAAAAAGTATATACCATCTGAAAGGTTACTTAATTTTTAATTTTTTAAGGTCATACAAGGTCACGTGAACCTTTAGCACCTCATTTATGGGATATTCGAAAAAAATATAAAGAATTTGAAAGATAACTCAATCCTCATAAAAGGTTAGCTAGTTTCGGAAATTGGTCAGCTATAGACCTAAAAATAAAATTCGCACGACTGGATCGCACGAACTTTATCTTATGATCAAACTGTAGAGTGTGGTTGCTAGTGTTTTTAAAGTTTTTAAAAGAAATAAATTAGTTATAGTATCGTTTATGTTTTGCCACCTATCAAAAATTTAGTTTAGTTAAAGTTAGTATTATGTAGGGGAGGACGGGGCACAGAGGACCACTTAACGTTTGCCGATTTATTGAAATATATTGAACAAAGAAAAAAAAAAGCTCTAATTTGCTCTCCACATATACCTAAAGATGTTAACATCAAATTAAAGCCTATTTCTATCGAAACTGAAGCCCTTTTTTTTATTAAATTTAATCATTTTTTTATTGTTAAATTAGAAGTGCATAAAAAGTGCTTCTAGGTGGTCGCTGCTCCATTGATGGATACTATTTTATAATTTATAGCTGATATTGCATTTTCAATAGTAATAAATCTCCGGATTGGCTCTTAATGTAGTTCCGTACCATCAACAACAAAAAAAAAATCCAAAATTGATGAGGTTTGCTTTCTATATATGGGGGCACAGAGGACCACAGAAATCTTCTGTTTCCCAATACAGATGACTTTTAAAAAGTGTTTCCGACATGTTTAAATACGAATATCTTACAAAACAAAAATTGAACAGAACACCAATTAATTTTATTAAAACTTGAAATTCTTATTGGCGAAGCCTTTAAATATTAAACAAGCACAACTTTTTATATTTTTTTTTATAAACTTATACCTTAAAAAAAAACAAAAAAGAGTGTGCGTAGTGCGTACTTATGTACACGCGCTAGAAGTAAAACTTCTTTCACGACAACAGGGCAAGTATTTTTCAAGTCCTACCACTCAGAGCACCCGATTTGAAACTCAGAACCGTTGCAAAATCGTGACGCTGAATTTTGTAATTCGTGACGGGAATTTGTATGTCGGTTTGACATGTCACTGACAGCTCCATAGAAAAATTTTTTACCCCCATGCCGCAAAAGAAGTTTTACTTCAAAAAAAAATTGTTGTTTTTCAACCGAAGAGCGCTCGTCAGCATGATAGATAATTACAAACTGAGGAGCTAGATGGGCGCTTTTGTTATAGTATTCAACTTTTGGGCAAAGTCACTAATGTATCGTTTTATAACGAAAGTCCTCTGTGCCCCGTTGGTCCTTTGTGCCCCGTTTTCCCCTAACTATAAAGTATTAAAAAAAAATGTGTAGGTATGTATAAAACTTTGCAAACATTGAAAACAAAATTAGTACGAACAAAAAAAACATCTACCTACCCATTTTTGAAACATTGAATTTTCAAAAAATAATTTTGACAATTAGAATAATTTTTGTTAAAAAATTATAAATGATGTTATACACCGCTTGGTTCGAAGTTTAATAAAAATTGTTCAAGCCGTTTTCGAAGTATCAAAGATTTAAAATTTTCTGTATTATAAATGGAAAATAAAATATAGGCTCTATGGGAGATGCCATTAATAAAATTTTTTTTACCAACCTCTAGGCTCACCTGTTAAATTTAACTAAATTTGGAGCCATTTTTGAGAAAAATAAGATCAATCAAAAATACTAAAAAAAAATATATTGCAGGTAACTTTATTTTGAATCCTAAAAAATGTAAAAAAAACGTTTCGGGGAAATGTCCAAAAACACTAGGACGTACCAAGTTTCAAGAAAATCAACGGGTCAACATAGCTTGGCAAAATTCATTTAACATTTCTTTGTTTCGCTTTAGACGTTCAATATTTCGTTTAATTCGCAATTGACGTTTTCTTTTTTATTCAATTTTCAATTTTTTAATCATTACGCAATTAACATCGGCGTTTTTATATTTCGCTTTTTTCTAAAATATATTCAATCATTTCGCAAAAATAATTTGGCAATTTGTTGTTTATTTTTTTTTTTTGTTAAGTTGTTTGATATTTGGCCAATTATTTATTTTTTCGCGAAATAACGTTTCATCATTCCATTATTTCTCAAAATTTCGCTACGTTTAGTTTAGTTGTTTTGATAATGAATAATAATGTTTTTTTTTGAGAAGTAATATTTTTATATAGAATATCTTTCTTTTTTGAGTATTATTTTCGTATAACATTTCTTTTGTTCGTGATATTTTCACATTTTACTCCTAAAAAGTCATTTTTTAAAAACAAATTTACATTTAATTAATTTTGTATAGGTTTATTCATTTTTTGTATTCACTTTGTAGTTTCGCTTTTTTTATCCGGCATTCAATTGTTTTGCAATTTTTTAATTAAAGTACATGTCTTAAAATTTCACGGAATATTTTAAAATAAGCAATTTAATGGAAGCCAAAAAATTGCAAAACTATTGAATTCCAAATTAAAAAAAAGCGAAATAACAAATTGCGGAGATTCAAAAATCCAATCGTATTTTTTTTTTTTAATTTTAAGTTTGAAAATTAATTTTTCCAAAACTATTTAATTTAAAAACGAAATTAATAGATGGATTTCTGGCTTTTAAAAAAGGTATAACTTTTATTGGAAAAGCTGTCCGTTGTATAGCACGATTTTACATGCATTACAAATAAAACACCGCCAGTAAAATTACGGCCGGTAAAAGCTAAAATAGAGTCCTACTGTGGATAGATTTTTTTAAATTTAAAATTATTTTGACAGGTGCTCGGTAGTACCAAATGTGAGTTAAGAAAACCAGGATACTTCCTATGCGTTTTTTTGGGAATTTAATACTGTACTATGCATAGAATATAAAAAACACGCCTTTTGTAAGTTTTTTCGTTAATTTTTAATTTTCAAGACAATTTTTTTTTAAATTGTGGTGAATTAAAAAAAAAATTATTAAAAATCAATGACAACATTTACTTACACTTATATGAATACTTATTAAAGGTTTGATTAAAACAACTTAAGAGTGAAAAAAAAATAAAACAAATAAAAATTAAGCATCAATTATAAGTTAAATTTCCGTCCTGAAATTGTGAACCACCCCCTAGAAAACTGTTTATTTTTAAAATACTAAAAAGTAGAAATTGTAAAACCAATTTACGAATCTATTGTATCGACATATAATATAATATATAAATCAATCTTTTGAACACTGTAATTCAGGAATATATTTTTTTACAAACTAAAACATGTATACATATCTTTAAAAATGTATTTTCCATATATGCATATTTTTTTAAGGATGCAGCTTAACAATATGTATAATGTATATGATGAAAAATAAAAAAAATATCATCTTTCCATGAAAAGTATTATGATAAAAAAATAACCTGATATGTATAGATAGGTAGGCATATATCCTACTCATAAAAAAAAACATTTTATAACAGTTTGCTGAAATCCACTAATTGATTTTCCCATTGGTAAGATAATGTAACAGATTTTCGGATTTCTCTGCAACAGTGTTGCCATTTTATGGGTTTAATTTGTGTTTTTTTTTTCAAATGTGTACATATATATGTATTTATACAAATAAATAATTTAATGAAAGTGTAAAGTGTAAAGTGGCACTATAGGTCGTTTTAACAAAACTAAAAAGTTTCTTCCAGGTAAAATAGAAACAAGCCGATTACACATGAAACGGAGCTAATTTTTCATTTTTTTTTAATATATTTTAATATTTATTTAAATATTTAAATTTGTTTTTAAATATATGGCTTATAAGTCGACTTAAGGCACTTTACCTTCGGAGTAATGTTATTATATTTTAAGAATTAATGAAATTATGACCTTTATTATGGGCTGGGCTAATTGAAGTGAAAATATATTATCCAATTTTATGTGACATTTTTTTAATTTTGAGAAAAAATTAATTTCTGGCGTTTTTCCAAAAAATATTTCTGGAATAATTTCCGAGAACTCTTTTAACAAAAATCCTTAGGTAACAAATATTTTAGATTCAAAATAGCCTTCAACGGCCCTTAAGTCCTATACTATTGGGTGATATGCATAAAACGAAAGTAATTACTAGAAGTATAAGGTTAAAGTAAAAACTATAACTTTTAGTAAAAGGTTATATTTAAAGTATATTTACTTGATTTCGTATGCATAAAATTAAGTTCATACTTGCTGGTAAATACTTTCAGCAGATACTTAATTCATCCAAGTTAGTACTTAGAATTCATTGGAAATTGATAGTAAATACTGTTTTTTCACAATTTCTTGCTAGTTTGTGAGATGAAAAAATGGTACTAAACTGCATTTGTACAATATTCAATTAAATCAGAAGTTGCTTGGATATTGATGGCCGGATATCCTTTTCAATTAATGTATTATTCCGAATGGAATAGCGGTTTCAATTCTCGATATGAGTGTATTCAAAGCTCCAAGTCGCCGCTGTATGTGATGGAGAGCTGTGTTTGTTAAACCATTCATATTTTGCATCCAGTTGTTCTTCATAATTTGATGGAAATTTTATCAAATGGGTTAATCTTTTATTATTTTGCAAAAAAATTACTGTTCTGAGGCAGTATTTTGACTGGACTTGTATCTTATCAAAAACATACCTGAAAACGAGGATCTCCATCGAACCCTGAAAAAATTCTATATTTTTTTTTTTAATTATTTGTAAATTTAGCTAAAGTGGCAAATAAGGCTAAAATTATTTCAACAGTTTTGAAACTTGACTACTTTTAAATTACCTTAAGTTAAGCGATAGTAAATGCATAAAAACTTTAATTACCTTTTTTATTTCTGAAGCGAATAATACTTTTATTTAAATCAGTTTCAAAAATAACCAAAAAAAAAAAAAAATTAAATGATAAAAATCATATTAGAATGTGTTCCTCATATAAATTTAAAAAGTAGTCTTACAAGGCTAATTGCAATGGCTTATCAATGAAGTGTGCACAAAATTCGGTAAACATTAACAGCAACCCAATTTCAATAAATACACTATACAGTGGTCAAAAAAAGACTTAAGACTATTATTTTTTGGTTTCACAGAAACCTAATTGATGGTTTAAAGCAAAAAAGTATACATATTTTAAAATGTTCAAGTTGTTATTTCGCAACTTTGAAAAAATTAAGTAATTCCTACAGAAATAAAGTACTTACTATTTTTTATGCATGCGGAATAAAGTTTTTACTAAAAAAATTAATCCGAAAAAAGTAAGTGCTGTGGCCCAAATTAAATACTTGATTTTAAGCATTTACTGCAATTTTATGCTTATCAAAAAAAGTAACTACTTTAAAATTCTTTATATAAAACATTTACTATGTTTTATGCATATCACCCATTGACGTTTCGTCCCGGCGATCTCACTTGGACTCATTAGTTGACTATAGTGAGAGGCTTTGCCAATACGCAATTTTTCCTAAGTTCAGTTCATCTTACATAGATTTCATGACGAATATCTAGTGTGAACTATATCCAACAAGACTATAATTCCTAATCATTAAATTGGAATTGTTTTTGTAAGATGAACTGAACTTAGCAAAATTGCGGTTTGACAAAGACCCCCACTATAGTGAATAGTCAACTGATGAGTCCAAGTGAGATCGCCGGGCAAAGCGCCAATTTTTGTAGGACTTAATCACCGCTAAAATCTATTTTGAGGATCAATAATTCAACAAATTCCAAATAAAATAGTGCTAAGTCTTCTACTGATGTATTTCAGTAGTAGGTATATAGAATTTGAATTATTAAAAAAACCTTCTTTTCACAAATATTTTAGTTATACATTTTTAGCATTCTAGAGTTCATAAAAGAGTAGAAAATTTAACGACACCATTGGCAGTAGGTATAGGATAATTTCTAAAAAAACAGACGGACAGAATTGCTAGACCAACTTTTTTCGACTTCGCTATCAACTTTGATCAAAATCCCGAGTTCGATTTTTTTTACGAATCCATAACTTGCCATATAGTACCTATATATCGCGAGTAGAAAAAATATTTATAGCATAAGAAAAGTGGACGTGTTTAAGTTCGTAAAAATGTTAAGTCAAGAGAAAAAACTCGAATATCTATAAGAAAAGTGGGAGTGGCAGGAATTTACAAAAACTACCCTCCAAGCGAATGGATCAGGAAAAAAATAATTACGTAAATCTATCGTTCGAATCGTAATTTTCAGTTTTCTTCAAATTTCCAGGCTTTTTCAATCATGTTTTCCTGATTTGATATTGGAGATTTTTAACGTGTTTTTCCATGAAATAAATAAAAGATATTATTTTAAATAACTTAAAAACACTTATTTTATTTATTTATTTACTTAAATGCATTTCGGAAGCTATGCTTCCATCGTCAGTAAGAAACTTACATTTAAGTAAATAAATAAATAAAATAAGTGTTTTTAAGTTATTTAAAATAATATCTTTTATTTATTTCATTTTTTCCCTACAAACTTTATCTGGGATATTACGAAAATTAATTTTATTAATAAAATAACCTTATAGTTGTGTAAAACTTCATTCAAACATTTTTAAATAAATATATTTTGTCTGTGTTTTTCTTTAACATTATGGCAATGCCGGTTCTGCTATCGACTGACAAGGATAACAGCAGTTTCAATTCAACTGACATCAACGATGATGATGATAATGACTGCTGTAACCTCTTTTAAAAATATTAAGCTATTAACAAAATAAAATAAAGATAAATAAAAAAAACACGCTTAATATGTCGCAACATACTGCATATGCAAATGACAGGACAGTCGGTTTTGTATGGCATATGAACATTTTATTATCTCGTTAACTTTTTTTTTTGATTATGATATATTTTGTATGTACCAACACATACGCAAAAGGAGTATAATAAAAGTTTTGTCTGTCCGTAAAATATGCTTTCAGATTTTGTTATACCAACCAAGTTTATGTAAATGCCTCTAGGACTAAATACATAAATAATTCTTTTTATTCGTAAATCAGACAGAATTTTGTTGAATACTATATATGTATAGTGTACACGTAGGCATATTAAAATCAGTATGCATATGTACCTAATTCTTATTCGATTTTAAAAGATATTGGCGCAAAATTTTTAAACGATTTAGTAAAATGTTAAAGCCATTTTAGTAATTTACTAAGTTAAAAAGAAGATTTTGGTAATTTTAAACGATTTTAGCAATTTACTAACTCTTAACATTTTTCTAAAGTTACAATCAGAAAATGGCTACTTTAAATTTTAGTAGTTTGCTAAATCCATATGAAATCTGTTATTGTCCTCGAAAATAATTTCATGGCAATTTTATTTTTGTATTTTCGGAAGATGAAGATTTCGATATGTTCGAAGACTCAGCTTTGTGCAGAAAAGTGCGATGTGTTAGGTCCCGAGCGAATCCCTTTGAAGAGCTGGACGATTGAGAATTTTACTCCAGGTATAGATTCTAATCTTTAATAAGTTGTACAATTGAATCTGCAAACAAAACTCAATTTTCACTTAAGGATGGGAAAAGCTCGTACTGTGTTTTCTTCATTGCAACCTTTAATAAGGAACAGCAACAACACAAAATAAAATAACAATTTTTTAATTTCACTTTATTGAAACTTTTCTTTTACAATAAAATAATAAACTAGTTGTATTGTTGTCACAAATAAAAACAAAACAAAATAAATTGTAGGTTGTCACTTTAACTTCTGACATTGCAAATTATAAGGTCCGTTCCCTAGGTTTAGGTTTGTTTGCTTTGTTTTTCTTTCCGAACTGTCATTGTTTGGACGTGTTCAGATGCACCTATTTTAATAAAAGAGAATTAGTAATTTACTAGTTAGTAAAACGAAAAAAAGAATTAAAATTTTGGAAGAGCTAGTAAATTACTAAATAAATTAGCAATTTGCTAACTAGTAATATGTTAAGCCCTTAACAATAGGTTGTTTAAAATTTTGCGCCATTATAAATTTGCAGACAAATTAAGAAAACAAACAAAATATTTAAAAACTATCTCTACATGTTAAGATCGGTAATGGGACGCTAGAACTTCAGCTTGTAGTTGACTAGACTTAGCTTTTATATAATCGTTTTATTGCGTTTGTTCTAAATCACCTAAAAAAAATGTCTTCACTTTTTCAGTGACACATATGCCTGTTGCGACTAAGTGAAAAATTTGCCATTAGTGCCCTCATCTTAACCGTTTTCGAATTCAACAGAAAATTGTAGGTTCCCTTCATTTCTGCAAACTTACAACGCACACATAAGAATGGTTGAGAGGGTTGTAAGCCCCTAGGACCTATATAGAAGGTACTCCCGTGAGCCAGTCGCGACACCAAATTTAATTTTATTTCAAATTTATTTTGATATAAATCTTAGAAACTTTTTCTTTGAAAGAAAATCTTCACTTGAGTGACATGAATCACAATTAACTTCAATTAAACGCAAATTTTGTAATTCAAATTTTCTTGTCAACCTTCACCTCAGGGCTAATTCACAAATTAACTTTTCTGTTATTCTAAGAATTTAAGTCTCAAAAAAAAAAACAACTATTAAATTTATTTTCTCAACGATTAAATATTCAAAGTTCAACGTACGTACATTACATGTTAAAGCTATCAAATCATTTTGGACAGAAAAAAAAAGAAGAACAACCAAAAACAATTTACATTCGTATACTTAACGGGCGTGTTGCAATGTGGAAAAGATGACAGCATAACAGACATTTTGAAAACTTTTTGAACCTTTCTGTATGATAGAGGTACAATGGTACATACATTTAAATCGTTTAGAATACTTTACTTCAAAGTATAATATTATCATTCCCATGATATAGCCGCTTGCTACATAAACAAGAACTCCAACTCCTCGAACTCCACTAGCTATGACAGCTTAAAGTTTTGTTGATTCTTCTACTAGCTATTGCTAGCTAGTCCTCTTGTTGTTGATCTTTGTTGGACGAGTAACTTTTTGACCGAATGACAAGGATTGTGTCATTTGTTGTTATTCCAGAATCCAGAGAGAGATAAAAGGAGAAAAATAGGAATTACTTGAGTCAAAAGTCCATTTGACATCTATAGGGGTTACCATCAACATGGTAATAGTTTTAAAGGGTAAATTTGTAAAATCGAATGTTTACTATTTAGGGAGAGGTGGTAGGAATTAGGAAAGGTTATATGGAGTTTTAATTTTATTGTATATGTATGTATATGGTTTGAATTTAAAAATGATATTATGTACAAAGGATCACTTTAACAAAACTTAAAGGTTTTTAAATCCAAATCAATTACCAATAATTAAATTCGAAGAGGATATAATATGGGTGAAAATTATAAAAAAAGAAAAAGTTTATTTAGATAAGATTGTTGGGATATATCCGTTTGGGTCACTGGATAGATATCGATGTAGGGTATTGTCTTTTCAAATTATAGTTGATTGCAGCGATGAAAAATCGTCTTTCTTTGTATCAATAGTTAAAAAAAAGTGTATCGAATTGTACTTTTTAATTTTTTTTTTCAAATATCATTGTTGTTTGAAGAATAGCAATGAGACAAGAATGTCTTTTGATATCCGCAAAAATTAAATAATCATATACAACTACTGAAAACGTAGTATCATTGGGGAAAATGAGGTTATTTTGCTGAACATTTCCAAATTCGACTCCAAATTATCTCATTCCCCATACAAATTCACATTTCGAAATGATTAATTTCAACCAAATTAATTTCAACCAACTGCATCCATAGTATAGAAACCCATTTTAAATGGCTAAATTTGATGTATAGAAAATAGAAACAGAAAGAGAACACAACAAGTAGAAGCTATTAACTGCCGAATATATGTAATTCAAAATTAAATAAGCTGTCAAACGAAATTAACAAATTTGCAATGAAAACACTTTTTCTGTTAGGTATTTACGAAATTACCTCATTTCGGCTCCAATGAAAACGTAGAATTAAATCGAGATTTAAGAATATTTATCCTTAATCTTCTTAAAATATCAAAGACTTACCATTCAAAATTATTTCGTTTCCAAAATACCAATAGCTTGTTTTGCAATTCGAAATATATTGCGACCGTTTGACACAAGTGAAAATTTTTATCTCACTTTTACTTGCTAAGAAAAAATGAAACAGTAATTGGGTTTTGAAAGCTAGTGTCAAAATCAATCTTCTTGTAAATCTCTGTGCGGTGGAAATTTATATTTTAACGTGTTAAACTTTCGATGGAAAAATAATATAATAAACAATGATGATCGTTAAAATATTATAATAACTTAAACATAGTAAGGATTATTATAAAAATAACATAGGTTAAAATAAATGAATATTACCTACATTGACACAGTGGCAAAATTGTATCGAATTTCATAAAAATGTATACTTGTGTACTTTAGTCAAGTTAAATGTATAGAAAAAAGGACAATTGTATCGACTTTAGAATTCATAGCACCTTACCTTCATGCTGTGATTCTTAAAAGAGAAGGAAAGCATCAACATAATTTGCGTCTTAGAAGATTGCGAGAGCTTAATACGAAACGCATTTTGGAGTTGATCACTTGAACTTTTAAATTTAATTCAAGTGACCTCAACACCAAAATGCGTTTCGTAATATGCTGTTGTACCCTTTTAAGATGCAAATTATGGTCGATTTTTTTTAACGATTTTTATTGAACAATTATTATTTACAATTAACGCTAGTTATCTTAAAGAGTACATTGGATATTATAATATGTTGGCACAAAAGGGGGCCTAACTTTTAACATTTTGAATTTTTTGCTTAAATTATTTTTAAATTGTCATTGTATTTTAATTTTAATTCTAATTCTTAACTAATGTCGACTTCACGTCTCGGATTGTTCAGGTCCGGTTGTCACTGCAAATTATGGTCGATGCTTACCGACTCTTATAAAAATATTGTAGCATGAACAGACTGTGAATTTTAAAGGAGTCAACTAAAATTTGGAAAAAAACTAAAGCATTTATAGCATTGGGAAAATACATAGTTTATTGGGCTAATACATAGTTCATTACGATAATGAACAAAAATTTTAAATTCAATTAAATTGTTTATTGGCATTTAATAATAAAACATTAAATAATAAGTGCTAAGTCTTCTACTTGGCTGATGTATGTATTTCAGTAGTATATAGTATATAGTAGTATAGTATATATATAGAATTTGTATTATAAAAAAAAAACCTAAAATAAACGATTTTATCGCGCAATGTATGAGTTTTTTGTGTCAAACAAAACTTTATCGGTACAAGGCACAAGCAACCGGAAATTTATATTTAAATTTTATAAATTTTCAATAAACTGAGTTTTTTTGAACCAACAAATCGTTTATTGTGTAAAAAAATTTAAAACAAAAAATGTGCACAATATCAACAAAAACTTTACTGAATCAGTTAAAAACATTCAATAAACGGTGTTTATTGATATTACAAACGATTTTTTTTCAGTGAAAGTTTACCGAACACAAATTGACATCTGTTCCTTCCGTGAAATGTCAGTAATTTCGTCAGCTAAAACTGCAAAAAATTCTACTGAATTTATTGCTTGAACTTTGTTTCGAATAGCAAGGCTTAAATATGTGTTCAAATTAAAATTTTCAGAATATTTTTTAAGGATTGAATCGCCACATTTGCTTCGAGTTCGTAGCAAAGCTCGAAAGTTGACTTCGTTTACACTACTAGTTCTGGCTCAGTATAAATTTTATTGGACCCTTTAGTTCATTTCTTCAACTAAGAAATATGAGAAAAAGTGCACTTGTTAAAAATTTGTTTTCCTGGGGTTTCAATAAGGATTTCGATTTTCAATTTAATGCTTTATTTGGAATGTTAACATTCTATGGTCTGAGAATGTTACATTACATGATGTGACTTTCCAGTTACTGACAATTAGATTCCGTGGAAAGCGTTACATCAGGCACTTCTCTTTTGTTTTTGGCAATAAATTTAAATCAATTGAAGACGTATATAAAATGCATTTTTAAATTTTTTTAGTAAAAGATGTATTAACCGGCAAGAATTAAAAAATATATATGATGGTGTTCAGTTGTGAAATCACCATCGTTTTGATGTTCTTCAAGTTTTTTTGTAAATCTTTTCAGTTTAGTGGACTTAATTTTCATATTTAACGTTTTGCATTTGTTACATGTGTCCATAACAGCGATTCATCTTTGAATCCGATAAATCTTCGTTGAATAATTTCTTGGCAGACTGTTTTCTCGTATAATAAGAGGAGATTGTATTAATTAAATATTAGTAAAAGGTGTTTTTTTTTGACGTGTGGTTTTCAAGAAGAAATAAAACGCATATAATTTAATGTTGTGGCCAAGAATTAAGGTTTATTATTTGCAAACGTTGTTCAGGAGCAAGTCTGTTTTCATTATTAAATGGCAAACCAAACTAAGCATAAATCAAGTGACAGCTGTCAAAAAGACCAACTCCGAAAAAAGTATTGCCAGATGAAAACCACACGTCTAAAAAAAAACACCCTTTATATTCTTCTCTAGTTTACTTACTTTGCAACTTTTTTCATCCATCGCTATGCATAACTTTGAAGCTCTGTACATATTATCTTCATGAAATATTTCGTGGAATATTTCAGGATCTCCAAAATTATAGCTTATTCTGATTTCCACGGTTTACAAAATGTGATCTTAAATTAATAATGCAAATGCGGGAAACATTTTGTATGGTAAAACATCTTAAGTCGAAATAAATGATTTAACTTAATTATTTAACATCTAAAATAATCAAAATGTTAAATGTTTTAGAAAAATTATGTCAGCTAATTTTACTGAAAAATTAAATAAATTGATACCTACTCAGTAGCCACATTTTATAATATGTATTGTGGTAATTCGACACCCCTGCCGTAAACTGATTTGCTGTCATCAATTGGCAGCTGTCAATAAACCTGGTGCAGATATTCATTCGAAATCTAACCGCGCAAAGATGCAGACATTTATGTACATTAAATAAAATATTTTAATAAAGCTAATTTGGAATCGTTTTATCTATTTCTTGATTTAGGTTCCAGCATGTGTCATCTTCTTCTTAAGTTTTTTTTACCTTATGCAAAACCATAAAAAGTTAACTTAAGCTATTTTACAAATGATTTTCTTGGTGTAATAGATATGTCAACGGGGCTAAAGAAGAAAGATAGTTTGTATAGGTATATACGATATTTACGACAAGGATTAAAGAAAAATTAATTTAATTTAGTTGCTTTAACCCTCTATAACTCAAGACCTTCAAAATTCAAATTTCTGGTGGAATCAGATAGGTTTATGAATAAAAAAATGTACGTATTTTTTTTAATTTTTTAATTATTAATTTTTTATGAAAAATATAACAAAAGAGGGAGTGTAGCTTATATAGGCAACAATGAAATACAAGGGATAGAAAACTGCGAAATTACGTAAAACTATATATTTTGAATGAAAACGAAAATAATTTACGAGAAGTTCTTTATTCTCAAAAAAAGCAATCTCAAACAAACGTAAAAACTATTTTTATTATTTCTTATTACACGCGCACTACTAACAATTTTTCACTTCACTGACGGTATCCCGTTGCCTGAAACAAAAAATGACAGTTACGCTACTTTGACTATTTTGGATTGAAAGAACGAAGTGTAGACGACATTCTACAATGCGCGAAAAGCTAAAATAATAAATAGTTTGAGAATTATGAAGGGTTAAACGGAATGTTGCTTGTAGTCTACTATATGCTATATAGATGGTTTAAGAGCGAAAAGAAGCAAAAATATGTTGTCATGGAAATAAAGGAATAGAGTTATTTTGATTGACTTACATGATGAGCAAACAGCTCCAAACGTATAACATCAACCGCAATACAAAATACTCAAGCTTAAAAAAACAAAGAACTAATCGTTTACCTACATACCTACCCATATGTTGCTCAAATATTAAAGAACCAACATTGTGTGAAGGAATGGAAGATATTAATTTTCCGGACTCTTTAAAATTAAGCCATTGGATCAAGCTTAAAAGGGACCTGTTTACCCACCTATAACCAAGATATTTTTTTATTAAATCTTTCTGGGATATGTCAAGGTTGATTCCTTGTACAAAACGGACTCGTTATAAAATTAAATTCTTTTTAGACAAACAAGTTCAGACAACCTATATTATATTGCCTCTTGGTGATTTGCCGGTATCTATATATGGTTTAAGACCTGAGGAGAAGCAAGAGAGAGATTGTGTAGGTAGGTTGAATACAAAAAAAATAACACAACTTATTCAAGTATAGATGGATAAATAACAGCTTAAATTATCTCTTTAAAAACAATGTGGCAAAATTAGGTCAATGGAAACCATACAAAACAATGCAGGCAATTTATAACTTTTCCAATACCCACATTTTGTTTGAATTGGGCTATCATAGGATTTCAATATCTAGACCATCGAATATACTTTTTGTCTGATGTAGAAAATTTTTTTTTTTTTTTTTTTGTTTTTAAATTGCAAGCTGAATTCAAAAAATTCATGAATGCAGCCAGAAACAAGAGAAAACAAATAATACAAAAAAAAAAAAAAAAACTACACACCCTTAACTAACTTGCATTGAATTTCATGTTCGATTATACATCATTCTGTTCCGTTAAGGAACATAACCGAAGGACACTATAAACAGAAGGGTCTCCTCTTGCTCGATACACATTATGGCTGGAAGGCTCATGTACGGTAGGTAAGGGAGACGTGCGGTAAGTGGCAACGATAGCAGTGGAGACCAAGTTGTGGAAAGTGGAAAAAAAAAATAAAAAATATCGAGAAACGGAAAAGCAGCAGACAACGACATGACATCGACACCCAGAACCAGACCCAGCAACGTAAAGTGCTATAACACCAAGTGGATCCTTGTTGGTTGTGCAGAGTTGACTGTACCATACAGTCATTGTCGCATTGTTGTCCTTCTGAATCCTCTATCCTTATCCATAGACAAAATACTACCACTAGTACAGTAAGTAAGAGCGAGATACTTTTTCCACTCACTTTACTTGGATATCGAAAAAAAAAAATCCAATTTTTGCTTTGTTTCGTTTGCGTGTTTTTTTTTTTATTTTTGTTTTGTTTTTTGTTACTGTCCCTATTTGCCCTACAAATTTACGGGTGTTTGCCCTTATGTTACTCGTATAAAATTCTATGTTGAAGGCGGGGACGTTGATTTTTCCTTCCTTTTGAATTTAAAGAGGTTATTTTTTTGCATTTTACAATATTGCATACATTATTGAATTCTAAGTTGATGTTTTTTATATTTATTCTTGTTTAGGTTCAGCGCATTGTGGAGTATTGATATTGGTTTTGTATTCAGTTCCTTGTAAATAATTTATGAAATCGTTTTGTAATTAGTATTAAAGCAATATTTGAGATAGCATTACACAAATGTGTTAAATATCACACGGTCATATCATATCATTAGCCCCACACATTCAAATATGGGGAAGCATAATCCTCTTGCAATATCTCAATTCGATAAAACTTCAAAGTAAATCAGTTAAGATTTCACTTCAAAAACGAAGCGAAAACGAGAAAATTATCTCTTAATTTTTTTGACTTAAAATGACCTCAGGAACTCATGGTTTTCTTTTGAGGCGGTGATTTCGGGACAAGAGAATTAAAAGAATTTAAGTCTATTTTGGAAAAAAAACTTATCAAATTATTATTTGAGAAAAGGACTTACGAGTTAAGTTATTAGTTTTTAACTACTTCCATTTAAGAAAAGATAATAGGTAAAAAATATGAGCAACAAAATTATGTTTGTTAGAAGATTAGCCAACCGCACTACAGGCCACAGCTACATTCCATTGTGTTCAGCAACAGAACAAAGTTGATTATAATTCTTACATAAGAAACAACAAGTAAGCAGTTGTTGTAAAGTACGTACTTTAGAACCTTCCCTTATGATTTCCCCTTATCATTCCTTGCCACTTGCCACTCCAAATTCCCACAGTCATCATTTCCTTTAATTGTCCAACTCCAAACCGGTTAAAATTCCCAGGTAATCATTTTCATTTTAAATTACTTCAAATCCCTAACCCAATGACCAATGCACTCTTTTTTTCAATTCACACTTAGTGAAAATCACATTTAATTTTTTTTCAATTTCATTTGCATTGATCCCCAACACCAGGTGGCAACTGCAAACAGGCACACTTGTGCATAATGTTGCATTTTCCTCAGTTTTTGTCGTGTCGGGTGACGAAAAATCGATCGGGCACTCTGTTTCTGTTATTCTAGTCGGTCGGACGGGTTGTCTGAAATATATCTTAAATTCTAAATCTTGAATACTTAAATCTTGAATCTAAATCTTGAATACTTAAAACCTAAATCTTGAATATTAACTCTTTATAATAAGAATTAAAAAAGTGTAATAGTGTAATAGAATAAGAGCTAGAATAAGTAAATAAAGAAATTAAAAAAAAAATTAAAATAAATTACTTATTCTTTTAATTACATTGGACAAAAAAACATAATATGAAAACGTAGGTAAGAACCCAACTGAGAATCGTGCTTCTCAGCGAACTAAAAATATAGCACAACAAAGTGTTTGTTGATGACAAATTATCAGTTTTTCTACCAAATATTTTCGAAGTCCCTCAAGGGTCCATTCTTGGTCCCTATTTATTTTCAATTTAATATGTAAATGAACTTCCTAGTGTAAATTAGAACTGATTTTCCCATCATATTATGTAATATGCGAATGACGTCTATTTATACTAATGAGCTCACGGTATTATTGAGAATATTGATTTAAGACGTGAAGATTAAGAGAGAATTGTAAATTTATTGATTTTATTAAAAATTCTCTTAAGACTTTAAAATGCTTACGTGCATCAAGAAACAGACTAGATCTTTCATATTTGCTAAGAGTTTTGTTTCTTTAAATTAAAGACTGTGATAGGAATCTTAAAACGATACCAGTAGCAAAATGTATGGAAAAATGTAGGTAGCTGATAGGTCGAAATATTGGTCAATTGTCCTTTTATTTTTATTAAAATAGTAATTTTTTTTTGTGAGCTTTGTCGTGATTTTCAATCATATATGTAGATGTAACTGTGTATATGTGATTTTGATTTAAGATTAAATGTGATTTTAACCTGTGATGATTTATGAATTGCAAAGTAGGTAGATTTCTAAAAAAAACTCATGGAAACAGGTGACTTTAGACATTTGGGGGGCCCTGGGCCCAAACCGATATGGGGGCCCCCTGCACTCTAAAATTTTGTTTTTAAGGTTGTGATCCATTTCTTAAGATACATTTTTTTAATGATATCACACAAAAGTGGTTTTATTTTCTAAGTGAAAAGTTATTGGACCACAATTTTAAACAATATTCTATAGGTCTAAAACTGCCGATGAACTGAAAATATTGAATTTTTCAGTGCTCAAGTGCGTTTCATAATTAAATCTTAGGGTTCTGATCATAATCTCCTCAGAGCTTAGCTCTGATCGCTCAGCCTCTGTTCTGAGACCAACAAGAAAAACGCATTTTGATTACCTTTCCGGAGGTGTAAAATTTATTTCAATCGGACTTGTTCCTGATTTTTAGTAATTTTCCAAAATTGAACTTTAAAAAATTTATATCTCGCTTTTTAGATCGTATAGATTTTTTTTAAGTCATTTAAGTTCTGGAATTTTAAATATATATCGAATTAAAATAAATATATACCTACTCTAGAAGTTAGTTTTGGACCCTTAACCAGTTTAATCCATTTTACCCTATTTAAAATTCAAATTTCAAAAAATCTCTTGTTTGTGAGCCTCTTCATAAAATTTGGAATTCAAAAAAATTTACTATATATTTTAAACACTAGGCACTGTATTAGGGGGACCTCAAAATTGTGGGGCCCTGGGCCCTGGGCCACCTGGCCCATGTCTAAAGGCACCTATGCTCGTGGATTTCTCTTTAAGTTCTAGAGCAAACTTATTTACTCTAAGTCCTAGATTTTTTATATATAAAGTAAACTTTAAATATAAAGTAGGAGTATAGATAATATTATAGTTGATGGCTGTTCTGGACAAACTTTGCCTTAAATGGCGCTTACAGTCCAGAATGGAAAACGTTCTCAGCAAATAAGCCCTTCCCAGCTAGCTATAGCTGTCTCAAGTTACATAAAGTTGGCTGCTAGAGTAAATTCTAAAAGTAGTTGGGCGCTGTTGCATAGGTGTGAATACGCTCCTGCACGTGTGCATATATATTTAAGCCGCTGTATTTATCTACAGATTTTTGATCAAATCGATGTGTAGACTCCATAGACATACACACTGGACCTAATATCACTTAAAAAAATAAAACACACAAACAAAGGTCTTATACAAAAATTATATGTAAAGAAAGAGGGCTTAACTATACTTTAATGTTAATTAGTCCAAAGAAACTGTGATTGGCAAAAGTTATTATTATTCTAATTTCATTTTGTGAGGTAATAGTGGGGAACTTAAGTCGACTTAGGGCCAGTTTCACAGTGCACACTTAACAAAATAAGTGGCACTTAATTTTCCCATTTTGGCACTTAAGCCGCAGTTTTACTACCTGTGTAAGTGGAACTTAAGTGACCAACATCGGAGACTTAAGTGTCACTTATTCCGATAAGTTTACACTGTGAAATTGGGAATAAATTTTCCATATTCGGCACTTAAGTGACACTTACTTCACTGTGAAACTGGCCCTTAGTTTTAAGATTTTTTCAAATTTATAAATACGGAATAAAAGCGTTACTTGATATATGTATATATATAATTTTAAAATAGCTATTTTAAGTCTATTTTGGAAAAAGAACTTAAGTTGACTTAAAAATGCACCAAATCGGAAAACTAAATCTTTATACATTTCCAACATTTCTTGGCATTTTGCCTTTTTTATGAGAGTGATTTGAATAATTTCTTAGTTTTTATTTTTACATAGTACATATTTATTGGTTCATGTTGGGCAGAAAATTGCGAGTAAAGTGATTTTACTCCGTTCTTAATAATTTATTCGTGTGATCTGTGAGATTTTTACCTTTCTTATGATTTTAAGTAATCGTGATATAAATCACCATAACAATTGATATTCTCTACGTGATTTTTGTGAGTCGTTTCTTCGTTTTGAATTTGAAACTGCGGTTGTAAGTTGTGATTTTTTCACAGAATATGTGAAATGTACAACGCTGTGTAGTGCAATAAGACCCGAAGAAATAAAGCCCGTGGGTCATATTTCCCAAAAAAAGGGAAGGGGTGTTTTTTCTTTTTACATAGAATGGCAGTAAGACCCACCCCAAAAATCATTAAGACCCGCGGGAGTTTTTAACTTTCTGAACTGGCATTAAGACTCATAAAGTTGGATTCAATATTTCCAATTTTTCTTTAAAATAATTTTCAATTAATGATTTGAAATCGAAACGATTTTGAACTTTATTAATAGTTTTCATGCATATCAGTACCAATTGGGTTGCTTAATGCCCACTTCGTGAGTACCCAGCATTTTAACTCTTTGTACAGCTCACGCAATTCCGTTGCTCCTCTAAGGGTATATATATATGTCAGTAGTTGGCCCTACGAACTAATTCCCAAATGAACTAACTCCCAACGCACTAACTCCAACTAAAATTTGGACTTGGTTCATTATGAATTAATTCCCATTATTTTTGGAACTAACTCCCAACAAAAAATTAAATTAGTCCCAAAGTGTAAATGAAGTCCCCTGAATTAAAACTACCAAATGAAACTTTGCATGCACCCAACCTCGCACCTACCACTAATCCTAAAGTGTTCCTAAGCGTGGGGATTTGCTGGGGGACAGCACGATTCCCCAAACATACCTCACTGTTTATTAAAATCGTTGGAACTTATTTCATAAAGAACGAAATCCCAAATGATCTAATTGATGAACAAAAGTCCCAACGAAATTTTAGTGGGTTATATGTTCATTTTGGCTATTGGGAGTTAACTCCGTTGGGAGTTAGTTCGTAGGGCTCAATAGTTTTCTTGGACAACAGTCACATTTGAATTGAAACCCACAAGAAAGAAGAATTAAAATCCACAGCTTTTGTTTCCATTTCAAAAAGAAAAAAAATCCCGCGAGTGTTATTTACCTTTATATTGGGATAAAAGACCCGTGGGCTTTATTTCCGCGGGTCTAATTGCACTGCACCGCACAACGCACATATTATAGACAAAAATTTAAATCACATTTAAGGCACTTACAGTTTATTGGTAGATTCTTGTTCGCAGGTATGTGTTTGTAATTTCATTATATTCACAGTTTAGAAATCACATCTCGTGATTTTTTGATCTTCCCTTTTAATTTTTTATAAATTATATCACATTCAGTATTGTTATGTTTAAAATTAAATAAAAATGTTATTTTTTCTATTCACCATTTTATTTCACTCGAAGGTAATTCATCTATTTTTTTGATTATTAACAGTTGATATTAACAGTTTTCAAGCCTTTAGGTATAAAGAATTTTCCATTGTGATTCACGCTGATTCTGATGCAACATTAACATGGCTATGGATTTAATATAGCACTAAGTCCCTTTATACTACCTTTGTTAGGCCCCTTCTTGAATATGCCTCCCCAGTCTGGTCACCCTAACATCACGTCCATATTCAACGCATTGAAGCTGTTCAGCGAAGATTTTTCCGGTTTGCTTTGCGCGGGCTTGGTTGGGAGGACCCATATAACTTACCTCCCTACGAAAATCGTCTTAAGTTAAAAAACCTACAGACCCTAGCTTGTCATCGTGATAATGCTCAAATAATTTGTATACATCAACTTTTGACTGGTGGTATCGACAGCCCGGTTCTACATGGAAAAATTATATACAAAATGTAAACCATCGTCACCTCAGATCCATACCAACTTTCATTATCCCCTTCCATCGTACTGAATACGGCCAAAATGAACCCATGTCAAGGATGCTTCGTAAAGTTAATACCTCAACCATTTTTGATTTAAGTCTCTCAAAATCTTCTCTTCAAAATGCGCTTCTAACATAAATCCTCCCATTTCCTTCTTACTGTCCCTTTAGTTTTAAGTTAGTCTTAAGTATTCAATTGTTCTCTAGTTTTTAAGTAATTGCTTGCATTAAGCATAATAATAAATTCTGTAAGTAGCAAGGGGTCAGTTCAATCACAGATTTGTCAAAATAACAGCTCGTCACGCCTTTAAATGTTGTCCTAGCGCAAATTTTACACAACTATAACTGGTTAAATTAAACATTTAAATTACAGAGCCAAGTGCTATCAGTTAAATGACATAGGCCCACTTAATTTATGTATATTTTCATGTTGATTTAACAGGATTATCCATTTAAGTTAGTGTGCCTAATGCTTTAAAGATTTCATGTAATTTTGACAAGTAACTTGTATTGTTTCAATATGACGCACGTTAAAATCTTGTACCTATGTATCTTTTTAATTAATAAATAATAATATATTTAATATACGAACAACTGTGTTGAATATTTTTTTTTTTATTTTTACTTGGTGTTTTCTCTTAGTGTAGATTAAATTAATACTTCCACTTCAAAAGATTATCGTTTGAGCCATTTATAGTTATATTTTTTTAAGGCTAGATAATTTTTGCATTTATATAATCTGCGGGAATCTCGGAAGTGTGCAGGAGGGTCAATTACATTCTCTTTAATAACATCCAGTATTCGCGCTTGTCAGGAAGAAAAAAAAAAAAAAAAAAAAATACCATCAACATTGAAATTGGAACGTGCTTGATGGAAAGGCTAATATTATAATTACGTTCAATTGCGCTATATGCGCCACTCTTGGCGGGACGCTTTTGGGGTCAAACATAAATTACTTTCCACAGTAGCCAAATGCCAATCACGTACGACTCAAAGTTCCTGACTGGCTGACATATTGCCAAGGACTATCGCATACATATATAAGTGTGTTCGTATATATCACAAAATTAGTCTCTTTTTTTTTTGTTTCCCGTCTTGGTGAAGTTTTTATTTATTCTTTTCAGTTTTTCTGTTTCCTGATGATTGCGGCATATGTTCGCACGGGTGATTTATGGTTAAAATATTTATGCTTTAATGATTTTCATTTTCAAAATAATAATAATAATATTCCGAGTATACCTACAAGTGATTTAGTGGGTTGTGTATTTGTTTCTATTTACATATATAGGATTATCAAAAGCTTTATATATTCACATATATATATATACTACATCTCAGAAGTAATGGGAATTGTTTTTACTAGCGGATATTAAACATTTTATTGGTTTATTAAATTTATTTCATTTTTTTTTAAATTAAAAGCACTTGTTTATTTTTCGTGAAAACAACTTTCATGGGAATTCCACTCATTAACTAATACCATTGATAAGCTTTTAACGGGATTTTAAATTGGATAAAAGCTTAAGAAATTCTACATAATTGCATTAAATGTAGGTATACCTATATTATCTAATATGTATAGTACAGGCAATGGGGAATAATTTTCATACCATCTTAGAAAAGTTTTGAAGTCGTCCAAGTTCGTTTGTATGCAGTTGGTTGGGGTTGGTTTTGAGTATAAATCTGAGTTTACGGGAAATTAGGGTTTGTGGGGGTCCCGGTACCTTGGAAGTAAGAATATATTCCATCTGAAATTTCTCGCCTTTCTAACAAAATAGCCTTTTTGGTGGAATTAAAATATTCGTGGTGACGTTAAAAATTGTTGGAAATTAATAAACAATATATGTATATACTTACAATTATTTTTGTTAAAATATTTTCTAAAAAAAAGTAGTTTATATTTTTTATTGAAATTGTAACATTTTGCGAGAAATTCGAAATCAAGAGTGATGAAGCCCAAATTTGTACTCCTTTTTCGTTTATGACTTCTAAGTTATTTGCTCTATACATAAATATTGTACAGGGATTTATAGTTAATATAAATTACAACAAAAAATGATTTAATCTTTTTTTCATAAAAAAAATAGCACAAGCGGAGAAAAAGAAGAAAAAAATCTTATTTTCAAGATAACCGGATCCCCACAAATCAGAATTTCCCGCAAACTAAGGTTAATACTCTTAATCAACCCCCCTTTACAGTACTGCATTCAAACTTATATAATTCCCCATTGCCTGTTCTATTGTGTATATTTTTAATTTTTGATTATTTTAATTTAAAATTTTTTTTTTTATTATATTATCAACACTATTCCCGAAATGTACCGCTTTTAAAATTATTAAGAGTGAAATAACGTCCAAACGATTTTGCATTTTTTTCCTTGTTGAAACTTGAAAATGCAATAAAGTCCAAAACTAAAATGCAATAAAATTCAAATTCAAAAATTATTTTTTCCGGATAAAGAATAGAAAAGACAGAAAACACAAAATATCTATCCAGAATATCCAAAATGGAATAAATGAAGAAACAAATTTTAATGGAAAGAATATCCAACTATAGGCTGTTTATTTTCATGTCAAAGAAAATAATTTTTATAATTTTTGTGTTTTATCAAATCTGTCTTGATGGGCTTGATGACCTTTGAGGCGTTTTATATCTCCAGTAGACTAAAGAATTTACATTCTAAAATAGAAAAAAAAAATATTTCACTGGGTTGATTTCCTATATATTTTCTGCAATATTTTTATATTACTACGCACGTTTTCACTGTATACAAAACACGCGACTTTACAAAAGGCGAAACGCAGATGAAATACCTAACGAAATATAAAAATTGTAAAGACAACAAATTAAAACAAATTTAAGAAGGTTTTTTTTAATAATACAAATTCTATATACTATCTACTGAAATACATCAGCCCTCACTATAGTCAACTGATGAGTCCAAGTGAGATCGTCGGAATGAAGAAACAACAAAAAAGGTTATCCGGAATATTTTAGTGAATAAAGAAACGCAAAAGGGGTGTTCCAGATACATATTCCGAATATTCGAAATAAATAAAGAAACACACCCAATAGAAAACAAAAGAAATGATAAACCAAATATATTTTAGGACACGAGTGCGATAACTTTGGCGCCATTTATGTGAATATTTTTTTTGAGCACTAGCGTTTCGTGTGCGGGACAGTGGACCCAAAAATGGAGTTAAAATCCATTGAAACCTGCAAAGTTGATCCTGGGATAATATTTTTAGCACAGAAAACTGTTTATACATTGACCTTGACGCTTGCCTCGCGACTCCTAAATCGTTTTCGCTTCTAACGCACTCTTTATGTATTGAATTTTATTTCATGGTACCTTATGGACTAAGGCTTTTGATTTATGGTATGAAAGTGGTAGTGGTAGGCTGAATATTTAAGTCAATATTCTGCTCTAAAGACGGCAAAAACTAAAAATTTTGGTCTTTTTGAGAAAAATTGACAATTTTTGAAGAGCTGTATTTCGATAACTATTCAAACTAAAGAGCTGCGGTTAAACTTAAATAATAGAAAATTTAATCTACTTTAAAAGTGTGGCAGGTAACTTTTTTTAGGATGCATCTTTTAAAAACTGAAAAAAGTACGAAAAATTCGCGGTTTTTTTACCGTCACGCAGTTAGCACAGGTCTTTCGAAGCTGCAAAATTGCAGGTTTTACACTACTGGTATCTATCTTATAACAACCTTCCAAAAAATCAGCGCAGCGCAATTCTTTGCGATCTAAAGCCTTTTTTTTTTGTCTTCGTTGACTGGCCTATATCACCCCACCAAATTCAAATTTAGAGTGCTTTTTATAGAACATGATTATCAGATTCATTTTAGTGAGAGTTTTATCGAAGTCAAATTGTAATTTAATAATTATATCCAAAAAATGAGTAGTTGAGTTTATTATTTTTGTTTCTGTAATTTTTTCTTTTCAACGTGCAGGTTTACTGTGGAAACAGTAGAAGACAAATGAGTCCCCACGGATGTGTGCAAAATTAAGCATTTAACACAAATAAAATATTGTAACGCTTGCTCAAGATTTTCTCAAAATCAGTTGCTCCTACGAAAGAAACGTCATATTTTTTTTTTATTTAGAACAAGCTCCTACATTTCCAGGCTTTGCAGCGCCACCTATTAAACGTTTAAATGTTTATTGGGTGGGCAAATAACACATAACATGATTTAATTTTAAAAGAACTTATGTTACAAAATTTTAACTTTTTTATAGGAATTATAGGATAAGAAGAAAACTAAAATTTTGTGAAAGTGGGCGTAACAGTGGGTGGATTTTATTAAACAACTTTCAAAACCATCTCTGCTTTACACTCAAAATCCGAAAATAATCCAAATTTACATAATATGTATCTACATCGATTTTTTTAAGCAACAATAATAATTAACGATTAAAATCCATCCAGATCTGTCCAGAGTATCGTGTGAGTGTGTGTAATTAAAAATATTAAAAATAAATAAGAATTAATTGCAATTCGATTATCATCATCTCCAACCTCCTCCGTAGGTATATATGAAAATATTTTACATTGATTAAGTGTAAGTATCTTTTGAATATTATTATTTCTCTTTCGGATAAATACCTACGTGGCTATTTCTGAGAACGCAGAATTTTTGGGTCATCATCATTCGCCCACACCAATTACAAAGGAGGTACAACAGGCAACTGCATACAACGTACATGCAAAAGCAAATTATTTGCGATTATATGCCTTGATGATAATTCCACTCCAATTGTATTACAATTTAACGCAGTTCATCGTATGAATAATTCGTAACCATCGTTCACAGTGAAATCCTTGTGTTTACAAGAATGATGGCTTTGCACAAAAAAGCCAAAGGCAGGAGGGTGTTAAGAGCGAAAAAAGGCTTTAAAATTAGTAAAATCCTGAATCCCTCAAAATTCTTACCAGCTGTATAGTTAAAAGAGCTGTACAGCCTGTCCAAGTATCTAATGGATATTAATACAAATTTTATATAATGCTTCTATTTATAGAAATAATTGTTTTTTGTTCTTTGAATTTCACTATTAGTATTTTTTTTATTGTCCCAGTTGTGAGTACCTACCAATCTAGAGTAAGGGTCTGTTTCACAATGTCTGAGTAAGTTCTGATTAGTTACTCGACACATTTAATATTTGGCGTTTTTCTTTTTTACCTCAGAGCAGATCACCGAGCTGTCAAAAATTAAATCTGTTTTTTTTTTTACCTCAGACAAATCAGAGCACATAAGTCGTGTTTCTTTTTTCCATCTGAGCTAGCTCGGAGCATGATCTGTATGCTCAGAATAAAATGACCGAGCAAATCGAGCAAAACGCTGAGCGAAGCCAACTTCATACAATTTTTATGTAATTTGACAGATTATTATGCATAATGACATGTTCAGTGCTCAAGTGTGTTTCATAATTAAATCTGAGGGCTCTGATCATAATCTCCTCAGAGCTTTGCTCTGATCGCTCAACTTCTGCTCAGACCTTTGCTCAGAGCCAAAAAAGGAAAAACGCCAATTGACACAGGGTCATATTTTCACAAAAGAAAAACTAACAAATTGTCTTTTGACGACTTGAATAAGTTATAAATGCAAAAGTAATTTTTTTTGATTTGTGGACTTATGACCCTGTTCTGATATTTATGTGTCAAGTAACTAATCAGAACTTAACTCAGACATTGTGAAACAAGCCCTAAATATATAAAGAATTTAAAATCGAGACGAGACGTAACAGAAACCATGATAAGGTGTTTTGGTGACATATTAGACATTGCTTAACGGAGTTTTACTCTGTTCAAGAAGCCAATTTAAATTTTTTGGTAATAAAACTGTTAAGGCAATTTGTAAGAGTAGGTCAATAATTTTTATTAGAGTAAACGATTTAGAGGTGTATAAAGCTGTTCAAGGCATCAAGTCCGAGGCAATTGGTCTGGACGGCATGTAGATGCATCCTGATTCCTGAATTTTGCCATTTGTAGTTCCTTTTCTTACCGATATCTTCAACTTAATTCCAACTACCTCTTCTTACCCTAAAATATGGAAATCCTCCCAAATTATTGCTATTCCTTAAAATTCCTCCGCCCAAGTTCAAGACTACCATCCAATCTCAATTCTTCCCTTTGTCTGTAAAGCCTATGAGAGAATCATTAATCAAGAGATCTCTTACTGCTAATAACATTCTTTCACTGAACGATCCACCTGAGGGATTAAATCATATACACGTCTCTGAATCAGAAAGCAATTCACCTATCTTGTGATAATGTGGTTGGGGAAAGTGAAATGGTGATCCACTATTCACAAATTCCTCTCAAAATTCAGTCATCTACAGGTGAAATGAGTTATGGTATCAAAACGGGGCAATTCTGCACTAATTGTGCTTGTGGCCGCGCGCCGCATTTCTACCTATACCAACCTATCACAGAGATGTGTTATGATGTTGCCCTGGAAATATTTCCCTTAAAGTTATAAATTTACCAGATATATATGTAGGTACTTCCTTTGAAAGATGATGGTACATTTCCAGTTACTCCCCACTAATCGTACGTGCACTTTCATATAATACCTCCTAGTTTTTCCCTTAATATAAAATTCATGGCTATGAGCTATCATTCTGAGAAAATAATTGTTCTGAAGCAACCTGCTTTGAACATTGTCTTTATAGTGTCCTTAGATATTGTCTGTTTTTTTTTTTTCTACCAGGATATCAAAGCTACAAACACTTTTGGAAACACAAAACCCTATGGTAACAGACATAAAAGACTACACACTTATACAATTTAACTTCAAACTCCTTCTATAATCGTGTGTTGTGTCGCTTCTTACTTTGTACCATCATATGGATACGTAATCCTATATCTCAGTTGCAAAACAAAAATCCTTCCTCGTCGTCATCAACCCGTCATGCACACAAAAAAGAAACATTATATCCTTCTTCTGATGCTAGGGCATCTCCTATATATGTAACATCAAAATACACTTTCGCTTGATAAAATGAATCCTGCTGGATCCTACAGCGTTGACTATAGAGTTGACTCGAGTTGACTAGAAGATTACGTTTTCTTTGCCCTTATCATCCGAGTCTCGTCATCGCACTGCCTCTGTTGCTCTAGCGCATCCATTGTCATCAAAGATCATCATCATCATATCATCGTATATAGCCGATGATGACTTAGTCGCTGTTACTGTGCGTGCATCGTCGTCGAGGACGACAAGGACGAAGACCGTCCAAGCATCAGTGGAGTCTCGTGCAGTTTCGTTTTAATTGAAATAACAATGAAAGAGAGCAAACACTTTGTGTTATTTCTACCTTTGTGATGAAGGAACGTAAATTTGGTGAGAAAAATATTTACCATTCGCTGTAAGGTGCCCAGCTTAGAGTTTTGTGAGTTTTGAAGTGATGAGCTTTCAGCAAAAAAAAAAAAAACAACTATAAGCTCCTGTTCACTAAGAATAACTGGACTGTGTTCTCCTATACCAAAAGTACAAATGCGAACGGACTATAGATATTCCCTATCCTTTAAAAGACAGTGATAATGGCGATGATGACGTGAGGGGCTTGGCGCATGTACATATATCTCCAGTGTGTTGAACATTGTTGGGGTTTATTTGCACAGTTTGGGGAGAATTGGGCTAGGTAGTGAACAAATATTTGTTACAGCTTTCCGAATTGCATTGTTGTTTGCAGTTAAGAGAAGTGCTTTTGTTTTAATAGTTGAAAAGAGGGAAAATCATTTCACCATACAGGTACCTAGGTATTCATTGTACAAACCTTTATCTTATATCCTATACCTTCATTCGTATAGGACAACCCATTCAATTAAAGCAATCACTATATGAACTGAATAATTTGGAGAAGCATGGTATGGTACATCATCATCAGCATGGTGTCATTGTACTTTATATGTTAACAATGAAATTGTTTAGTGAAAATTTGTTTAAGTGTATTAAAGTCCAGTTATATCAATTTAACTCGGAGCAGAACATTACTTTCAGTAATTTATCTTAGAATATTATATTAAATAAATACTAACCGAGAGCGTTTTTTGGTGGGTAAAAAATAATGTGTTAAAAACTACATATAGAGAAGGTTTAAATTACATTATAGCTGGCTATGTTAATTCTACCGTAGTCGACTCAATTAAAATAAATTATTTAAAATTAAAAGCTAAAATGGTTATCTATGTTAATGGGAAAAATTGGTCAGAATTCGCAATTTTGAAGATTGTTTACCTATGTTAAACGAGTAGTTTGCTAAAATCAAATAGGTATAATTGTATTTAGTTAATTTCATACATTTCTGAGTAGGTTACTTAGTATGAGAGATTTAATATCTTTCATTAAATAATTAAAATTAATTAAAAAAATCGAACAAACTAACCCAGAAGTAGCTTAATAAAATTTGGTAGGTGCACCTTAACCGAATCAGTGTGTAAATTTAAATAACTATTTTAAATCGAGTTCACTCGATTTTTCTGTGTATATCACTGAACCGAGTCCTTAGGTATAAATACAAGTAAAAACTTCGTTGAAACAAATAAATTTTAAATAAAATTTAGCCGATGCAAAACTTAATTGGCTCAACGAAATAGCTTTCATGTACTGATAAAGCGCTTCATCAAAGCGAGAAAGTTTTCGTAGTTTTAACGAAATTCTTAAAATTCTGAAATTTTCGTAACAACGTAATTCTTCATCAGTTCACGTAAGAATTTAATAGAATAATGATAATTACATTGAATCAATTAATTTTCTTCGTAAAATGCTTTCATTGGCTAACGAATTTCTTCATCTTGGTAATTAAGTTTTACATGGTTTAACGTAAGAACTTTAGTTAGCTGACAAGATTTTTCATTGAACTATGACTTTTTTCATATAGAATATAGATCAACGAAACATTTGTTAACTGATGTCGTTGACAGCCGGGAATGAACACCCTGTGGACGATTAAGTCAACCGACTTTTAAATTAAATTTTTTGACATGTAATTTATATCATCATCATCATTCAATATAATAAAACGACAAACACGAATTTTGGGGTACCATTTACGCGGTCTACAAAAGCCGAAAGTATATAAATTATATATCGATGGAAAGGTTTTTTTGCACAGAAGTGCACAAAGCACAAATTTATTAAATAATTTTACCACAAAGACTAAAAAACAATAAAGTAAAATTGCATTATACGTGCGAGGAGAGCGAGAACCATAGCAAGAGCCAGAGCGAAACCGAGTATTTGTTCACAACACTTATTATATTTTCGTTAAATGCAATGGTTAGTGCATTTAATATATTCGTTAATATGGTTAGTGAATTCGAGTGAGGGATTTTTGTGGGAAGAATTTTATTTCTGAGGATTTTTTTTCTGTTGTGTTGGATTTTCGGCCATTGGTCGATTTAATGCGAGGAAGCATAAATTATGTATAGTTGTAGGTATATTGGTTTTGCATGGAAATATTCTGATGTAGTGTGAGGGATGTTTAAGCTGAGGCGTGGAACAATAACTTTTTATTTATATTCCTCGCTCCAATTCACTAACATTTTAACGAATAGATATATTAAATACACGAATCAATGTATTCGACGAGTTTTATTTTCGATATAAATTTAATTGGTCTTTATGACTACTTCCGGGATGGTCTTGGGACCAGTGGTTCTGGGATCGGCTAAACCCAACCCAGCAGCGTTCAGTGCTGCAGGAAATAATAATAAGTAGCTCATATAATAATAAGTAGCTCATATAAAATAACTAGCTTAGTTTTTCTCCACGCTCAAGACTGCTTTTAAACGATGGAATTATTCTTGCGATTTTTTACTTAATGTTGGAGTTTCCACATCTAAAAATCGTATGCAAGTGAATTACAATATATTTTCTAGAAGTTGTTTTTCAATTAGATAATGTTATTAGCACTCGAGTTTCGGGGGCTGGACGTTCTCGTATCTGTTATTTGTTAAACTTAAGACATTGTTTAACGTTAGGCCCTTTATGTGCCAACAAATGTAAATTTATCATAATATCATATTATTTATAAGCCAAAGTTCATCAATTTTTTTCATAAATCAACGAAAAAAGATTCGTTAGCTGATAAAATTGTTCATTAATTCATGAATTTTTTTCATAAATTAACTAATAAAATATATTAATATGTATGTACGTGTATAGGTACATAATATATGTATATGGGTTCCTGTGTAGAAATACAATGTAGGCACAATCAGAATGTACGTCTTGGATGTTATGACTAGAGGTTATATGAAATTGTTAAACTTGAAAGTTTTTTTTTCGTCGTGGGTAGGTAGGTAGCTATAGGTAATGAAAACTGCATCGTTAATTTTTACTAATTATTTTTTTTTTTAACAAATTTAACTTGGTGTTGATTTGGGTTCCTTTAATACAATCCGCCTTGTTTTCGTTCTTTTGTATTTCTATTTTATTTATTAACATTAACATTTTATGTGGTGAATTTTTGTTAATTTTGATTATTTTGATTAGTTATTTTCATAACACGTGTTCTTCTAAAATTTTTTAAATTAAAAGAAATTTGATTTTCGCTTTTTAAAATAAAAATTAATCAAAATTTCACAATTTTTAAAAATTATGCTCCACAAAGTTATTTACCAACCCTCTTCTAGAACTTTTGATGGGTTTTGTTCGACTTTTTACTTTACGTTTTTTACATAGTTTTTTACTTGCTGTGTTTTTAATTATGCTTATATATAAAACGTAAAAAAGGTAAAAAAGCAAAAAAAAAAAACGAAAAATTAATAAAAATTGGTTACCTTGAAGATTGACAGTTAGATAAAAACTATTGGGTTTTTATTTTATTTTCGACAAAATGATTAAAAAACAGATTCTCTAATCTATTTCAGTCCAAGTTTTTCAATATAAAATGTTTCAATTATTTATTTGTTCTTTCGATATTTTTGTAGGTTTATCAAATTTTCTTTATTTACTTAAACTTTAACGTTTTTTACGGGATTTTTACGTTTTTTTACACTTATTTACGCGTTTTTTACCTACTTTTACGAAGAAAAGGTAAAAAATAGTTTTTTTTACATGGATTTGAATTTGTTGGAGTATAGCTATGCACCCAAAAAATTATTAGTAAAAAGTTAAAAAACGGGTACGTATAGAAAAAAGTGCTCGATAAACTTATTTTGATATTAATTTCTGGCTTAAATAAACATGAGCCCAAGATAAAAGTTAAAAAATTACTTTAATTCGCAAAGTTAGACAGTTTTTCGATAACAATTTTTTAATGGGGGTTAGTAGGAGATATATGTAAAGTTTTTCGGGAAAATCGGGCTGGAGCTTAAGCTTTATTTTCTTAAAATATTGACTTGAAATTGAAAAAAAAAATTAATACAACGGCAATACATGATTTGCCGTCGTTTTACTATGCTTCCTATGACACAGTAAACGATTTGCTTGACTCACCATAATAGTTTTTGAAAAATTGGAACTTGCTTTTTCTTAAATGAAAAATAATAAAACCCCAGGAATTAATGGCATTCCCGTTGAGTTTCTTAAAAACTCATCTTTAGAATACAAACAAACGATATCTTTTTTTTTATAACACCTTATAAGAAAACTCTCGCATTCCCACAAGTTTTAATAAAGCTGTTATATATTTTCAATCTTTAAGAAAAGTGATCCTATAGCTTACCTGAAAATTATAGAGGAAGTTAAATATTAAATTCCGTTAGAAAAGTTTTTGCTAGAATTCTGTGTAACAGGCTAATCAGTTGGGTAGAATCAAACAATCGCTTAAACATGTTTCAAGCTAGATTTCGTAAGGGTTTTTCAACTGTCGACCATGTTTTTGGATTAACGAGCGCCATATCTAATAAATGTATCCAAAATAAAAAGAAGCTTAATGCTTGCTTTGTCGACCTTAAAGCTGCATTTAACACTGCCAATCGACAAGCTCTCATCTATAAAATGACTTCTATTGGAATATCCAATTTTTGTCTATCTACAAAAACTTTTTGTGTCAAACTTATGCTACAGTTTGAGTTTGAGACGGATCAGAGACTTTAAATTGGTTTCAAAATTCAAACGACTGCAGGTGTTCCCCAAGGATGTATCCATGCGCGTAGTTAAGGGTGGGCAAGGGTGGGCGGTGCCCACCCTAGAAACCGTATTGCCCACCCTAGAAAATCGACACTACTAACTTGTCATTCATCATAAAGACAATAAAATTTATATTTTTCCTACATTAAGGTTTTTTAATAATAACAACGTATCACTTTGTTCGTACGTATGTGCAATACGTGAAAACTAATTACAAACACAATACCTACAAACAAACGGGTAATTCGTTTATGTGCAGGATCGAAAATCCGACCCTAATCCAACACGATCTTTCGTTCTTGCATATAAACCAGATATTAAGTCTGTTCGTGTACTTCTCGGACTAAATCTGGCAAATTGTCAATTTGGAGGAGTGGGGATGAAATTCTCTCAAAGAGAAGCGAAACTGTCTGAGAGTACACGAACGCCTTAAACCAAAATATTTGCCAGTTTTTAAATGTCCACAAAAAGTAAACAAAAGCGAAAAAGTAAACAAAGCGACATTATTAAAATTAAAATAACATTGTAAATATTTGCAAATGAAAAATACACACTAAACAGGAACATCACGCAATTTATTTTTTAGCTATCCCAAATTCTATGAAGAAATTATAACTAAATTAGACAGAATTAAAAAAAAAACACTGAATTAAAGTACACTCCACAAAATAAGTTTCTTAAATTACCTAAATATTTTATTTATACATTTTTTTATCAAACAGTTAACTAATTTATTAAAATATTTCACTTTTGTAAATGAACAAATAAAAAAAAAAACACTTCTACCAAGATAAAAAAAAGTAAACAACAGCCATTTTGTATTTTTTTGTTGTTCTTTGTCTTTCAAACTGGCTTCTGACAGAAAACAGAACTTACCAGTTTCTGCCCGAAGAAATTTCTCGGGTAAAAACTGGCAAGAAGGGGAAATTTTTTTCTCTCTCATGAGCGCTCTCTCCTGCCAGAAACTACCCAAAATTTGCGTACGCGAACGCCTTCGGACTAAATCTGGTAAAAAATTGTAGTTTTGGGTAGTTTCTGGCGCGTAAGTTATATATTATATAGATATAGTTATATAGATAGGAAATGTGGAGTGTCATTTCGGTTTTGCAGGAGTATGCGTTAAGAAAGGTATACTAGTCCAAAAATGTCATATCCACCACGCTCATCTATGTTTTCAGCTCTTACTGCAGCATGAGTGCTGAAGCTTTGATATTAAAAAATATGTTTCAACTGAAAAATTGCGAAACAAGCATCGAGAATTTAAAAAAAAATGTTTCAAAAGAAATGTTTCCAAACTTTTACAAACAGCGTTAGCTCTTCCAGTGAGCCCCACCAGCTGTGAAAGGAGTTTCTCAGCAATGCGGCGAATTAAAAGCTGGTTGAGAACAACAATGCTCCAAAATCGTTTCTCTTATGTATCACTACTTAATATTGAAAATGAAATAGTTAAAAATAAAATCACTTCCGAAAAAGTCCTGAACCGGTTCAGACAAAAACATGTAAAATTAAAACTTAATTAAAAAACAAAAACTATAATAAACAAAAGTCTATTTTTGTAAAATTTGGTTATTTTGTAAATCTTAATTTAGTGAATGCAATAAATTTTGATAAAATATACCAATTCTTTTTTTAAATATCAACTTTTTTAGAAAACAACATTTTTGATTTAGCAGAGTATAGTGTGGTGTCACTTCGTATGAGAGTGAATTGACTCATTTATTACAACACTTATGGTTTTGACAAAAGCTCTATCTATAAAACCTAATGATTTTCTATTTAATGTAAATATTTTTGAAAGTATTTTTATAAATATTATTAAAAATTAAATTTAAAAGTTGCGGTGGTATATCAACTGGCTGGCTGCCCCCCCTAGACAAAATTCCTAACCACGCCAATGGATGTATCCTCATTCCTCAATCCTCACCCTAATCTTGTTTGCTCTTAACATTGATGACGTTTCGGAAAATTTGCCTGGTGGAGATTAAAACTGTCGAAATTTTTGTCTAACGATGTGATTTGATATTGGAGACTTTCAACGTGTTTTTTTCATGAAATAAATAAAAGATATTATTTTAAATAACTTAAAAACACTTACGATTTAACATTTAATATATTTTTTTTTTAATTTTTAGGAGTAAGGTGACCTACTGATTCTAATTTTTCTGAAAAATGTATTTACTCGAATATAACTTTTAAATAGGGAAATCTTTTCCTACTCTGTTCATGCATTATTTTGCAAAGTCGAATTTTGGAAAAATAAAATTTATCCCTCTTAAATTTATAACTTCCATGTGTGCAGGATCTTGATTGTATGGCACCACGCAAATGTAATCCCTATTCCCAGAAGTTATACCAAAATGCTTCCAACTTCCAAGTTCCAACAATTATATAAGAATTCCTCGAATCATCATAAAAAATTGCAAAAACATATTGCAGCACAATTTTTCTTCCTCCAGCAACGATGTGAATATATTGTGTGCAATTTTTCGTCTACAAATATTGACAGTCAGCAGAAAGTTATTTTCAATTAATGAATGCGAACAATATGCTGCAGCAATGAAAGCAAACATCTATACATATAAAGGTACAATATATAAGTAGTCCTGGTACACCAGAGGGATTAAGGTATAAGGGTCAGAGATTATATTTAAGCTCTCTCTTTTCCATTCTTTAGCAGTACCTACCTATCTATATACTATTAAAAAAAAAGTGATACTCCCATTCCTAACTTTGGTGTTGTGCAATAAAAATTCAATCTTCGTGTGATAAAGTTAAACAATTGAAAAGAAAACACCCCCATCTGCTGTTGTGTTGTATTCTGCTATGTCCATTGTCCAGGAAGCAGGAAAAATCACTATACCTATGTGTGGACAGCGGACAAGGATAGGGGGAATAATGTATGGATGTCATCACCTGTTGTTTCTCCTTTTAACACTCCATATACACAGAGTACCTAAAGGCACGACATAACAGAAGTGATAAAGTTCTTTTGAAGCTGGGTATAAAGCCATAAGAGATATTGGTGTCAATGAAAAAACGGTATGGTATGAATGAGTATTTTATTCATTTCTGTGAGCATCATTTTTCTGTCAATTCATTTTTCAGGAAAAAGAATTTTTCAAGTGCTTATATTGGGAAAGGGGAGATGGTGTAAGTGCGCGGGCAGGTGGAAACGGATATACAGACAGTGATGTGATGACATTACACTTTGTTATAATGGTAAAGCCACGAAGTCAGTTTGGTTTTTATTCAAGCATACCTATACGATGATTTTTCTTATCCAAAAGTTAAATTAAAAAAAAAAATTATTTTACTCGGTGTTTAGGAATAGTAGTTTCTACATTCTGCATGGATTTCAATTTCATATCATTTTGGTAGTTTTTAGTGTGCATTTTATTTTATTTTATTTTCTTATTTGATTGATGCTGCATTTTCCTGAGTCGATTTTTGACGTGCCTTTATATATTTTGTATCTCTACGGCCGTGGGGTAGATTAGTGGTATCATTATTCTATACCTAATAAACCAGGACTCGATTGTATAAATAGAGGAATGCTTATATAGGAAGAATCAAAAGCCTTGTACACTCGCAATATATACATTCGTCGTTAGGGTAAAAAGCCCCAATAACTAAGCTGTTCGTCTAGACTTAAAGGTATTCCACAATGTGATCCTACATCAATATAAAAAAAAATTATTTATTCTGTTTATATGTAACTCAAGTCATGGTTTAATTAGATATTCTAACCTAAAAGCGCGAAAAAACCGTTTTCTCCTAAAACTATTAACTTTATAGAGATATGGACAGTTAATATACCTATACCTGTTTTAATAAAAGGTGTATTTTGACAGGGTCATGGCATTTTTTTAAATTTGAATTTAACCATAACACATTTTCTTTAGTTCAAAATCAATTACCTACAATAGGTATACAATTATGATTTAAAATTGCTCGTTTGTTCACGAAAAATAATTTTCTAAACCACTGCACCATATGCAATTAATTTTGAATTTAAATTCAGATATGTAAAAATATTAACAAATCTAGCTGGTACCATATATATCAAATTTCGTTTCAAATTAAGTCCTTATGTCAATATCATAAATATAATTTTGTTCATCGTGTTTATCTCATAAATGATGCAAATTATTATTTTTTTGAAATAGAAAAATATATAATTTACGATTCAATAGAATTTTATTTGATGTTCCTAACGTGATTATATTATAATAAATACACTAAAATGTACGATTGGGTCACACGTACTTGCTCTAAAGGTTATGATAATATATAAGCATATTAAGTTCGAAAGTATGATATATGGGTGATTCTCTGCCAACTGTGATTTTTTTTTTTTAAATTTTTGCTAAAATCTAAAATCATTGAAAATTAATTTTTTTTATTTTATTTGTCTTTAAATAGACATGGTATTAAATCTGTAAGAGCATTTTACTACAACTTTTAATGAACAAAAAATATCAACAAAAGTACTAAATCTCGAAGACATGGTGCTGACACTTTTTTTTTATTTTTGAATTTTTATACGTTCTAACTTTTTTTGACAATATTTTTGGTGAGTTTCAAAATTTAATTTTACGTTTTGACGCTTTCAACTTCGAAAGGCAATGTTTTATTCAAAATTGTATGTTTTTTTAGTTTTGAAATTTGTTTTTTGAGGTTGGAGTCTTTATTTTTATACTAGGTTATAAGTCAACATTTTTTACACGGATTTGTTTTTATAAATTTTGTCCGAGATATTGGTACCATTTTTAATAAAAAAAAAATAACCAGATTTTTAGCAAAATTGCTTGAAATAATTTAATTTAAGTTCATTATAAATAAATATACCACGGTACTGACACCCACGGTACTGACACCCACGGTACTGACACCCACGGTACTGACATTTAGGCTTTAATATAACCTAATATCTTAAGGCTTCTGAAAAAAATAAAATCCGTTATAATTTTAACTTATATGCCTTTAAAAGAAATACAATATTCTAAAACTCAACCCAAAAAATTTCAAAACACGCTTGGATAACACTACCACGGTAATGACAGGTAATTTTGTGACACACGATTTCAGAATAAAAACACGTCACTCTTACAATAAAATTACGTTGATAAAATAAATTGACTTTTGTTAACAAAAGATAAATAGTGCCTCTTTCAAACGGTACCACACAAATGCCATAAAACTAAAAACAAAATGGCAGTTCAGCGGGAAATCTATCCAATTCAAATTTAAAATGAAATCCGAGGCACTATTCAATTACTATTATTTAATTAGAGAGCAAATATTTTTACTTGATATTCTAAAAATTTTATCAAGCAACTATTGTACTCAAACTTTTCTAAACACAACATTTATATTCAATGATGTATTTTAATAGAAAATAGTAGATTTAATTGGAAAAACAAGGATGGGACATGCCACGGTACTGACATTTTGGGTATACTTTTTCAATTCAAGGGGAAAGGGTAGCAAATTTTTAAACAATTTGCAATGTAAATTGTAGTACAAACTTATTTCTACAATTCAAACCACAAATTCATAAGAAATTTTTACATATATTAAGTTACGAATAAAGCCCTGGACACAAAGAATCACAGTTGGCAGAGAATCACCCAAATAGATTAATAAAAATAAAGTAAAATGCATGACATGGGTCGCATAATCTTGCTCTTATGTGCGATCACACTGTGATTTTAAAATCTGAATAATTTAGATCTATTCATAAATAAATTAGTTATAGGCGTCTATATTTTATGCCACCTCCCAAAAACGTAGTTATAAGTAGTAGTATTATGTGAGTTCATATTTATATGAACATTATAGCACACCGTGTTGCATATACATATACGTTTGTTAAAGAATCAATATGTAATTGAAAAAATTGATTAAACAACCTCTGAAATTGGTTTGACACCAACGTGATGTATGTACATCCTCTGATTTCTTCAATAACGCATAATTTAGGAGAAACAAATTTTGAAAATCGTCCGAGCGGTTTAAAAAAAAATAAATTTTGGATATATTATAGTGTCGGATCAACGGTGGGGGGGGGGGTTTCGGGATCGGATTGGTAATGTTGAAATGTTGATTGAGTATATTGTCAATTTTATTTTCACTTTAACAAATGCGTTGACGGCAAATTCGCTAATTTTGAGAATGGAATTTTTTCCAAAATTATGTTTTTATAAAAAAATTAAAGTTGTACTGTTTTGTCTTCAAAAAATGTTACAACCGGGAAGGGATAAAAACATCGCATATTTGCAACTTTAAAGGCCAAACGCAAATGTTGCGAAGGAATTAAACGTAAAATTAGCAATATCATTTTCGATTTAATAAAAAAAAAGTTGTGCTGTACCTACTTTGCTCAACTTGTGCCGCCATGTCCCGCAAATATTTTTTTTAAATTCGCAAATTTGGAAATTTTAGGGATGAATTTTTTTTTGCAAAATTACGATTTTTAAGAACATCAAAATTGTGCTGTATTTTGCTCAAAACATGATTCGCATATTTACAGCTTTAAGGACCAAAAAGCGTGAATTTAGTACCGCCGTTCCAAATAACAACAATTTTTAAGAACATGGCTAAAATAGTAACAAATAAATATTTCAAAGCGTAAACTTAATTTTAAACATTGTTACAAGTCAAAGACTTTGCGTTGCATCTCTTATGGTCAGAACAGAATCTAGATAGCGTTAGGCAATAACCTCCAAACGCCCAAATCTATTTGGAAAGATCCTCAAAAAAATTCTGAACAGTTGTTGTTATTTTTTCTCGATTTGGGCGTTACTTCCATTTTTTTTAAAGGAAAGAACGCCCAAAATAAAAATTTTAAAAGTGAAATAACGTGCAAAATTGGAAATATTGGCAAAAAGAAATTCAGAAAAAGGAAATAAGGCCCAAATCTTAGGAAATAACGCCCAAATATAATAATAAAACTCAATACTAACATTTACAATGTGGATTTTTGAAAATAAACCGGCGTATGAACACTGAGGTATGTATGGGAGCGCATGCTGCTCCCCTGCAACCCCCCTGCTAGGGAACATTATAGGATTTGGTGTAGGTGCGAGGCTGGGTGTATGCATAAGTTTCTTTAAATCCAAATTCTTTAAATGCGAAAGAGACTTCCAAACACCCAGCCTCGCACCTACCCCAAATACTTGCCAAAGCAGGGGGGTTGCAGGGGGGCAGCATGACCCCCCATAAAACTTCACTGTTCATGCGCCGTGATTTTATTAAAGATTATCTCATTATTGAAATTTCACTTTGGAAATATGTATCGCCCAAAATTGAAGAAATAACGCCCAAATTTTACAAAAATTACATTGAAAATATTTGGGCGATATTTCCAACTTAAGATTTGGAAAAATATAAATTTGGGCGATATTTCCCATTTTTTTTTTGGGCGATAAAAAAAATTGGGCGATATTTCCAAATCGATTTGGTCGTTATTGCCTAACGCAAAACTAGATACAGTAGGCGCTCGATATAGTGAAGTAATTAAAACCAGGCCTGTTCACTATTTCGAGATTGTTCAATATTTCGAAAGATAAGCTAAAATGTGGAATTGATACCAAAGGAATAGTTTTTGTATTTTTGAAAGCGTAAAATATTTTCAATTGGGTAAAAAACCATAAATACTTCACTTGATAATTCCAGGTACAAAGACGTTTTTTTAAATAAGAATTAATTTAAAAAAATAATCACTTGTGTTTTTGGCGTTTCATAAATATCTTTATAAAAATCCAAAATGCTGTAAACGCATTGCAGCTGACATAATCTTGTTAAACATTGAAAAAAATGAAACTATTTAGAGTAGTCTGTATAAAATTTTGTGTGTTCACTATACTGGATAGTTCACTCTACCGAGAATCACTATATCGAGCGTCTACTGTATGTTGTTTTGATGCGTAGGTTCATTGTATTTTTGTAATATTTTTTTTTGTATAGAAGAGTTTAAAATATTTTTGCAAAATTTTTCGTTTTTGAAAAATTATTATTAAATTTTGATTTATATAAAGGTATAAAATTCTTGGTAAATATGTTAAGTATAATAACTATGGGCGAGTTTTATGTTGTCTAACATGTTGAAGTAGTTTTGGACGAAGCGGTTGGGGAAAACAAATTATTGAAAAACATTTTTAAACTTTTTCTTCGTAAAACAGGTGAACTGTTCAAGGCATTAAAATTAAAGCTTCAACGCGATTTTTTGCTTAAAAATATTTTAATCTATTTATTTTCAAAAGTCTACTTTTAAGCTTAGTCATTTACACCTTTAAAAAGATTTTATATTCAATTTAATATTTTTGAATATTCAGCTTCTACATATATTATTAACTTATTCATACAGTTCATTATTTCTTTCAATATAGATATATGCTCTTATACTCACATTATTTACAGTCAAAAATCATTATTAATACTCCCGGTCAAAAGTGCCCAAGGTAAATTCCAACCTGCCCCGCATGTGGGATACCTTTGAACATAAGGACCTATTTTGTATTTCAATAAAAATAAAATGTCAACCTTTATTAAATTTAATAAAAAATGGGTTTAAATTATACTTTAATTCCATTTCTCAAAGTGCCGATAACTTACAAACCAATAATTCTATCACGCATCTGAGTTTTTTATTTAAAAATTCTAAAAATCTCAAAAAAAGAAGATTTTAAATTAAAATAAGAAAACGAAGTACCTACTTTTAAAAATGTCTTGATGTATAAAATTTGTCTTTGTTTAATGTGGGTAGACCGTAAATAATATAAAATATAGAGAAATTTCAATCAAAGTCGTAGAAGTCGTTTTCGAGAAAAATAAGATTTTCTTAAACTAATGTATAGTAGAGATTAGAATAATTAAGAAGGTTTTTTTTAATAATACAAATTCTATATACTACTGAAATACTTCAGTCAAGTAGAAAACTTAGCACTATTTTATTTGGACTTGTTGAATTATTGATTCCAAATAGCTTTTAACGGCCTTTAGTCCTATAAAAATTTGTATCAATAATATTTCTTTAATATCTAAATAATATAACTTCTTGGTAATAGCTCACCCAAGTGTTTTTTTTTTTTATTCATTAAAACCTTCAATATCAAAACAAATTTTTTTAATTTTTAATTTTTAAAATAATAATAGTTTTAAAACTACATATTCACTGAAACAGTTTGATTTTTAAAACAGAATTAAAATATTGATTTCTGGTTTTAAAAATATTATAACAAGATATTATATTATATTATTGCCTTCGATTTTCAATGATTTTTTTCTTCTATATATTAAGTCGATTTTGTAGAAAATTACCCCTCCCCCCTATCATACAATTTTTTTCTTGTCTTGACCAATCTACAGGCCCTAGCTTTTTGTCGCATCGTATGCAAACCACCCTGCATATCGCATGTTAAAAAAAGGCAACTTGCAATTTAATTCATGTTTTATTTACCTAACAAAGAAATTATTAACTTGTATATGTATAAGTATAAATGTGTGTCATAAATACGCTCTAAGTAGGATGAACAGACGATCCTTTAATATTTAAATTGTTTAAAAAAAAAAATACAAAACAATTTGCATACGAAAAATACTTCAATTCTTCTTCTTAAGCAAAAAAAACGACTTTAAAGCAGTTAAGTTTAAAAGAAATTCATAAACCATATAAGCATATGAAACAAAAAAAAAAAGAATAGAAAATATAACACTAAAATCATTCCCTAAGGATGACAAAGGACACTATCCTATAGTCCTTAAAACAAGATTTATGTTCTCCAGCAAATTATGACCAGTAAGATAAATGAGCGAACGAAATGTCAAGCTTGTAACAGTATAGTACCATATCATACATGTTTTCTATAATAACATCATAACCCAAATGTCCGTTGACTTCCTATATATTCGGATTTCGGACTACATACTATCATGACCCCGGCGTTTTTAGCATGTCAATCTTTTTTTCATTATCCATGTTAGAATGAAGACAATCGAAGTTGAGGAGGAAAAGAGAGAGAGATAGAGTAAAGTGAGGTGAGGTGAGAGAAAGAGTGTGGTTAAAAGCCATATATCAACGTAAAGGAAGAAGAGTCTTTTATGTGATATCATTAATTTACAGGGACTATAATAGTCCTGGCAATCAACCGAATAGTTCAGAGATAATAATATTATAATGCACATGGCAAGGTAAATGGAAACGAAATCCTTTTTCCCTCGTTTTTCGTATACCTATGTACGATAAATTTTAAGCAAAAAAGAAGTACTTAATCTATAGGTTTTTTTTTTGAGAGAGAGAAACCTCTCAAAATCATTTTGGAAAAAAAAATAAAATGTAAATTTTTTTTCGGTTTCAAACAAATTCTCAACAAAACACATGAACTTTTGAAACTTTATACATTACATTAGGGCGCCAGTTATAGCTTTCATTGAAATCCATCATTGAAAATTTTTGTTTTAAAATCTTTGAATATATTGATAACAATATTAAACTGATGATAAGTTATTAATTATTGGCGACAAAAAAATTAATTATTGTATAACAATAAAAAATGTCAAATTTCGAAAACAACATTTTTTTACATGTGTATTATGTAAATATATAATAAACGATGAGCATGCTATCGCGAAAATCAGTTTGGCAAAAATTTGTAGATTATGTGGTCCTTTACAAAAAAAATTAGCTTTCTACTTGAGATATATTGATAACGTAGGCATAAAATGTCAAGTTATGGATTCGTATAAAAATGGAACTCAAGATTTTGATCAAACTTGACAATATTGACATTACGATGAAAGCGTAGTCAAAAGAAGTGGGTCTCGCAAATTCTATCCGTCCATCTGTCTGTCCTTTCGGCTGCAGACTGTAAAATTTCAGTTCTCATTAAAACATCAAAAATGAGTGAAGAAAAACAAAAAAGTTATATGAGTGTTTAAAAATGCTCTGTGGTCCAAATGGACACAATGTCAAGGAGGACTAAAAATGTTTTCAAAATATGTATTACATATTTCTATATATACGTAAGCAATAATATTTTAAAAAACTGTTCCAATGTTTTTTCAAATTTTTTTCTCATTAATTGATATTTTTTATAGAAATTAGAATAGTGTATCAGAAAACTATTCAGACTTTAAAATAACAGTGGTGATCCCACATAAGAGCAAGTCCGTGTGACCCAATCGTGCATTTTATTTTTGAATAGAGCCGATAGTATTATGGTGCTAGTGCTCTCATTAATATAGTTATTAATAGTATATTTTAATATGTTATTGATAAGAAAAAATAAATAAATAAACAATATTTTTGATTTCTGAAAAACCTGTAAAAACAACTTACGAGGTAGGTACTGCACATTAACCGTGCGTCGTCGATATAGAAAATACACAACCACAAGTGGATAAAGGCACTAGAGGTTGCGAGAAGGAGTAAGGCGAGAGGGATACGAGAGTTGTAACCCTTAGGGGAAGCAATACAATACCTACAATACACAACCACAACAGTTTGCTTTACATATATTCCTTCTCACAGTTACAACATTGGAAGGAATGACCAACTTTGTCAACCTTGGTCAATGATGGTAATTTATTTATTTAAAACAATTAAATGGCAACGCTTTATAAATTCAAAGATTTCTTTAACTATAGCAATTGAAACTCTCAAAATAAATAAACAGATTTAAAAACTTATAAATTAAAAAAATAAACTATGTATATAAACAAATTGTTTGAATTTTATGATGAGCTATATGTATTTTGTTTTGTTTTTTAATTTTATTAAATTAATGAGAATCGCTCCAAGATATTTCTTTAATCTTATATTTATTCACCTAATTAAAAGGAAAAAAAAAAAAAAAAAAACAAAACATTCAAAAAACTAAGAAACTTTTCTAGAAAAATTCTCAAACTCCTTGAAAACTGTCATCAGAACTATAATTATATATTAAGATACAAACAAGTTAGGTGAATTGACGACGACAACGACGACGATGATTGAGCAACGAAGTTGACATGAATGACTACTAACGACAACGACAACGATGAAGGCACTCCATATTGAATAGAATTTAATTTAAATGAGTTTTCAAAGGCGTAAAACTAAAAAGGTTCATTTCAAACCAAAAGAGCAACGAATAAACGGGAAATGAGCATCCGAACTCTAGAACTAGAGATATTCCTAGATGATGATTTCTATATGCAGTTTGGGGCCAAGTCGAGGGTTAGGGTTTGATAAAATGCAGTGCTGTGGGATTCCTAAGGGGCTTTTGAAATTGTAAATAATATTCGAAGAAATAAATGCAAACATTGAAATGTTAATCAAGTAAATTGAAAAGTAGCAGCCAGTAAACTATGCTCAGGCGTCTTCTGATTCAATGCACATTCTTATTTTTTTTTATGAAGGACTCATTTCTCACGAAATGAAGCTGCTGCTGGATTTGATATAAAAGGACGTAGGCATGATAAAATAAAATTTACTATTATGAGTTTACTTCTGAGAAAGAAGATGTGTGCATTTCTTTTTGTAAAATAAAATAAATACAAAAAATTCAAACTAAAAGACGCCTCAATTACGTATACATATGTACAACTCTGCTGTCCATGAGGATTTCCAAGAATCACGTGGTAAAGCTCTAGGTATGTGGAGTGCATGTGTGTTAGATTTTACGTCACATTTATTGCCATTGGGCGAAGAATTCTGCACAAGAGTCAAAGAGTGGTATTTATAGATATGTAACTTCATATATAGGTATATATACGTAATTGAATTATAATTTAGCTTTGAATTCGAATCTCTTGCAAATTGAGTTCCTCAAAACTCGATCTCATGGAAATGAATTTACTATTCAAATGAAGGGACTGCGTCTTCCTTGAAAGGCTTTCAAATGATTTTACCCTTTTCTCAGAAATATTTCTATAGGAGTATAAATTTGCAAGGAAAAGTTACATGTAGGTTTCCACTATCTACAGTACACATAATATGTATGAACATTGTAGGTAGGTTACTCGTATATATTATATTTGCCAACTTCCTTGAACGTTATTTGAGAAAAGTTATAGGTATACCTACCCAAGTAATTTGTTTGGGGGAAATACCTCGACTTGGGAGTACTGGAAATATTATTCATTCGTGCACCCTTATGTGAACTTTTAATGCATGTTCTGTTCATTGGTATATACAATATAAATAATATAATAATAATAATAATATATAATAAAATAAAATATTTTTTAAAAGAGTTTTATTACTAAGGTTTTGATTTTTACCGTGGTAGCTACTTAAATAAAAATAGGTACAATTGAAAGAATTTCAAAGTTGTTTTTGCAATACTTTATATATTTTCTTTACATTACATATATATCGGTTCGGTTAAATAATCATAAAATTTCAATCAATTACATTTATTGTATTTATTTGTATACAATTTCCAATTAAATTGGAAATATGTATACAAATTATCTATGTTATATTTATTGTACTATAAATGCATATATAAATGTACACATGTATAAGTAGGTAAGTAAAACAAATATATATTAAAGCTATAAGGCCCAAATTACAAGTTACATCTATAAATTATAATACATCCGTTTTATATTATAACGGGTGATTTTTTAGCTGGTTTGGTTTTGGCAACACTGGTTTTGACAGCTGACGTGTGTTTAGTACCTTGTGTCACTGTCAAACAGCTTCAGTTTGGTTTGCAATTTAACCATGGATCGTCTTACAAATGAACAACGCTTGAAAATTATTGAATTTTACTATCAAAATTCGTGCTCGGTTCGAAATGCTTTTTTATCGAAAAATTGTGTTCAGCGATGAGGCTCATTTTTGGTTGAATGGGTACGTAAATAAGCACAATTGCCGCATTTGGAGTGAAGATCAGCCAGAAGCATTGCAACAGCTACCAATGCATCCCGAAAAAGCCACTGTTTGGTGCGGTTTATGGGCCGGCGGCATTATTGGGCCATATTTCTTCAAAGATGATGCGAATCGCAGCGTTACTGTCAATGGTGAACGCTACCGAGCCATGATAACAAACTTTTTTTTGCCCGAAATGGAAGTTCTTGACTTGCATGATATGTGGTTTCAACAAGACGGTGCCACATGCCACACAGCACGCGAAACAATGGCGCAATTGCGAGGCGAGTTTGGTGAACAGTTAATTTCACGTTTCGGGCCGGTCAATTGGCCGCCTAGATCGTGCGATTTGACACCATTAGACTATTTTTTGTGGGGGTATGTCAAGGCTAATGTCTATAGGGACAAGCCCGCTTCGATTGACGCACTGGAAGCCAACATCCATGCATTCATTCGTGAGATACCGGCCGATATGTGTGAAAGAGTATGCTAAAATTGGACTCAGCGGATGGGCTACCTGAGACGCAGCCACGGTCAACATTTGCATGAAATTATCTTTAAACATTAAATTGCAAGGTTCAAACTATCGATTCAAATAAATAATTCATTCATTTTTTCGAATTTTTTGTGTTTTTTTTTAAAAAAAGTTCTAGACCTCTTAAAAAATCACCCTTTACTAGCAGACCAGCAGCACTTGTGTTGCTTCGTTTAATTATGTCAAATTTCGTTATATTCATATTTGGTTACATTCATGTGCAGGTCGCATTGTTATAACTTAAAGATACTTCCTATATACAGCGATGCCTGAAAATTTACAAAGAAATTTAAATAAAATGCACGACTACTGTTACACTAACTTGCTCTTATGTATCTACAATCACATTGTGGTTTTAAATAATATTTTAATCTTAATATTTTAAAAACTGTTTATCTCATGTTGTTTTTAAAATAAATAATTTTTATACATAAAATTTTTGAAACATTTTTAAGAAATAAAATTGGTACTTAATTTTTTTAAGTGGGTATTTATTAATGCGGAGTTAAAAAATTTACCCATTTTCGAAATATCGAATTTTCAAAAAATTATTGTTAATTTTTTTTTTTATCCAAAATTTGTTTTTTTTTTTGAAAACTTTCATATGTAATATTATTAAAACTTATTAGAAACACTGGTGTAAAAAAATGGAACAATGACGTTATCTCGAATCGACTAAATCTAGAAAAATGAAAAAAAATCTATATAATGACAAAAATTGGAGTCTGGTGTTTAAAATGTCTTACGTTTGTTTGCTGTATGTTGCAAGCTTATATTGAATCGTTAAGCAGTGTTTATTTTCAAAAGATGCATTGTCTCTGTCACATTTGTGGAGATTGAACCTTCACCACTATATAGGTGTGCATTTGGTAAGCTAATTTGTTGTTGAAAAAAAAAAATGTTGAGATTGGCGCCTGCCTGGCGGCTGAACATACCTTACCGGAGCAACGTAGTTTCGTGAGCGGGACAGTGCTCAAGAAAAATGTTCACAAAAGTCTGGAATGAAATATGTATGTTTGTTATCATAATTCATTCCGGACATTAATTAATGTTGCTTAAAAATTCTATGTTTTACCGTTAAATTCTAGAATTTCTACATTGCGGTGTTTGACAGTAACACAAAAAACTAATTCCTTTAGTGAAACTGTGCATTTGTGTGAAATTCTATACACAAAACTCTGTCTAAATTCATATAAAAAAATTAAATGTATAGAAATTCACACAAATCCACAGAGTTTCAAAGTACATTATATTTTTAAAATCATTCGATCATATGGTAGATCTTAAAAAACTATTCACTTTTTAGACAATGCTTAAGATTTGTAGCGAGCAATGATTTTTCGAGATTTTTGTAATTCGAGATTTTGGTATTTGAGATCATGTGATCTTTCGGGAATTTGTCTTGCGAGATTTTTGTTTTTTATTATAGATATCGCGGTAGATCCAAACAAAAAATTCAATAAAATCTGTTAAATAGATTATGAGATAGGTAGCCGAAAACCAAAACAATGGTTCTATGAGGGATGCCGTTAGGTTAGGTTAGGTTAGGTTATAAGGGGTGTGCACAGCATGAAGCTGTTGCGTACACGGGGGCCTACTGGTCCATTGTGATCCCCTGTAAAAGTTAGCATCGATGCTCCTCAATTTTGCCGATTAGCGTAGACTGGCTCGTTAACGAACCAGCCTGTGCTATCTATAAATTTCCTCATGTTTGCCATTGAGACCTGTGCTAGATCATCCAGCTCTCCAACAAACCTGTTTCCGAAATGACGGAGTCGGCCGGTTTGGAGGTTCGGACAGTCACAGAGCAGGTGTTTAATGGTTTCTATTTCCTCCTCCTCTTGACAGCTCCTACAAAAATCAGGTGCAAATGCCCCTATCCTGTTAGCCATTGTGCCAATGGCGCAATGACCTGTTAGTACACCTATCAAGGTTTTAATGTTCTTTTTACTCAGCGATAGAATATACCGAGTTTCCTTTTCATTTGTGTTAGGCCATAAACTTCTAGAGATTGCGCAATCGTCCCTGGATTTCCAGGAGTTATTGATTTCCTCTTTTAGTTTAAGGTCTATCTTCCTCTTGAGTACCCCAATCGGGACGAGTGGTCCCCTAAATGAATGGTCGCTACTACTTGTGTCTGCTTCTGACCCTTTCCTGGCTAGTTCATCTGCTATATCATTCCCTTCTATATTGCTATGTCCAGGAACCCAGCAGAGCTTTACCTGGTTAGTGTGGCAGATTTTATTTAGTTCCTTCCTACAGTTTAAAACTGCTTTTGATCTTATGGTCTCACTGGCTAAGGCTTTGATAGCAGCCTGGCTGTCCACGAAAAAAGTAATCTCCGAAGAGCTTAGCTTTTCGTGATGTGCCAATTCAGCTGCTTTTCCAATGGCAAAGATCTCGGCCTGAAAGACACTACAGTCAGCTGGGAGTTTATATGACACTCTGATGTTGAGTGATTGGCAAAACACTCCCGCACCTGTTCCTGTTTCCATTTTTGAACCGTCAGTGTAGAAAGGGATACCCTGTTTACTTATAAGTGAATTAGGATCCCAATCCTGTCTTTCTGGTATGAAAATAGAAAATTTCCTATCGAAATCTAGTAATGGGGGGATGTAATCGGTGGTCTCCATCAGTCCTGGAACCGTGTCATATCTTTGTAAGATTGACCCGTGTCCATAAGTGCTGTGCCTCCAAAAACTCAGTTCTCTTAAACGAATTGCAGTTTTGGCTGCCGTGCATCTTATGAACTCATCCAGAGCCGGGAGGTCCAAGATCGACTCCAACCCAGCTTGTGGTGTGGATCTTTGAGCCCCTGTTATTCCTATACAGGCTAGTCTCTGTACCTTATTCAGGTTCTTGAGATAGCTTGATTTTTCTACCGCCTTCCACCATACAATAGAGCCATAGGTAAGAATGGGTCTGACAATCGCTGTGTACATCCATTGGATGACTTGCGGTCGCATACCCCAACGTACACCGAAGGTCTTTTTGCATGTGTAGAATGCACATAGTGCTTTTTTCATTCTCTCCTCAGTATTACGCTTCCATGTAAGCTTGGAGTCAAGGATTACTCCTAGAAATTTAGCTTCCTTTGAAAGTTTTAGAGGAATACCATTTAGTTTGGGAGGGTTGAAGCCCTCCAGTTTCCGTTTCTTCGTGAACAAAACTAGCTCTGTCTTGGTGGGGTTGACCCCGAGACCGTTCTTAGTTGCCCAAGAAGATAAATCCTTTAATGCATTTTCCATAATGTTTTCGATGATGGTAAGAAACTTGCCTGATACCAAAACCACTATGTCATCTGCATATGCTACGATTTTAATGCCCTGATATTTGAACTTTGTGAGAATTTTGTTGACTACGAGGATCCAGAGCAGGGGTGAGATGACTCCTCCCTGTGGTGTGCCTCTAGTAACTGTTTTCTCGATAGTGCTAACTCCTAATTGAGAGTTGATAATTCTGCCATTTAACATGGTGAAGATCCAATCGGCAATGACAGATTCAACTCCAACCTCAGCTAAGGCAGTTTTGATTGATTCCGTTTTAACGTTATTAAACGCACCCTCGATATCAAGAAATGCTGCCAGGGTATATTCTTTATGTTCAAGACTTTTCTCAATATGTGAAACTACTTTATGCAGAGCAGTCTCCACTGATTTACCTTTAAGGTAAGCGTGTTGGTAGTTGCACAAATTGTTTTCGTTGAGAAGTTCTCTAACATGTAGATCAATTATCCTCTCTAGTGTCTTAAGGAGAAACGAAGAGAGACTTATTGGTCTATAATCCTGAGCGGTCGAGTGAGTCGGTTTCCCTGCTTTTGGGATAAAGACTACCTTGACCTTTTTCCAGCTATTAGGGACGTATCTAAGTTTGATACAACTTATGAAGATTACCCTAAGCCACGGAGTTATTACTTTGAGAGCATTTTGAAGAAGAGCTGGAAAAATCTCGTCTGGTCCCGCTGATTTATAGGGTTTGAACGAGTTTACTGCCCAGATAATCTTCTGCTCAGTAATAACTTGATTAAGTTCTAAATTCGATTCCGTGTGAGTAAAATCCAGCGTGTTCGATTGCGAGCAATCAGAACTTTCTGGGTTTTTACATCCGGGGAAATGAGTTTCCATGAAGAGTTCAAGCGTTTCTAGGCTCGAGTTCGACCATGATATATCAGGGTGTTTTATGTACCCCGGGATCGTGGGATTAAGGGCCAGGGTTCTACGGAGCCTCGCCGCCTCGCTTGTTTTTTCAATGGATTCACAATGTTTAGCCCACGAATCCTTTTTGGCCTTCCTTAACTCTTTGGTGTAGATGTTAAGTGCGGCTCTATAAGACTTTAAGTCCTCTTCTAATTTACTCAGTTTAGCTTTATTGAAAAGTTTTCTAACCTCTGTTCTACGTTTCTTTAGTACACCATTCCACCAGGGTGGGTTAGTGGAGTTATTGGAACGAGATAAAGGGCAGTGTTTTTCAAAAGACATTCTCATTTTGCTAGACAAGTTTTGGACAACAGTGTCAATGGTTGAAGTACTTAGACTTGTATTGTCCTCTGGTGGATCAATACAGTCTTTCAGCCATTTTTCGTACTCTGTCCAATTCGTTCTAGTTGGGTTCCTGTAAGGTTTCTTTTCAGTAAAGTTCCTGTCTATAGAGAAGAGTATCCTAAAGTGATCCGAAAAAGATTCTTTAGGTGAGACTCTCCAGTCTTCAACTGAAATTTTACTATTATTGCTAATAAGAGTCAAATCTATGATTTCCTCCCTGTTTTTGTTTCGAAAGGTAGGGTGATTGCCCCTATTACATAACGATAAATTAGAACAGAGAATATATTCAAAAATTGACTCACCCCTTTTATTGATGTCCTTTGAGCCCCATTGAGTGTGGTGAGCGTTGGCATCACATCCTACCACCAAAGGTGTATCGCTTGCTGTGGCATGGACCACCAGATCGCGGACTGTTTTTGATGGTGGGCTCTCCTCCTCGTACGGCATGTACGTCGACGCTAGAATGAAGTTTCCTTCATTCGATTCGACGCTGATTGCCGTGTTGTCCTTGTTGCTGTACCTAGATAGGAAGAAAGCGTTAATTGATTTTTTCACTAGGATACAACTTCTTATATCACCTTCATCTGACGTGGAATGGAAAAGGTTGTAGTGTTTTGACCTCAACCCACGGATTCGGTTTTTGCCTAACCATGGTTCCTGGATCAAGGCCACATCCACGTTCTCGTGAGACATGTAGAGCGTAAGGTCGTACGTTGCTGCTTTAGCGTGGTGCAGGTTTATTTGCACCACTTGCAGCTTTTGACTCCCCTTTGCCTTCATGCCTCTTAACCTTTATGGTTCCGAGACCATACCTCAACACGTCTTTCCTTTCTCTGAGCAGAAGGTCAGATTTCTTGTCTGCCACAAACAAGAGGTCCTTCCCTTCACCACCATGACTCTTTCTTGAATGTTGGAGCTTCCATTCTAAAATGGGAAGCTCTTTGTTCTGCTTCGCCAACAGCTTAATAATGGCTGCGTCCTCATGTTCTGCAGGAGGGGGGATCCAGATACTAAACTGCTGTCGGAGTGGTAGAGCTGCGGCGGGTAGAACTTCAAGGGAGGAACCTTCCCATAGTTCGTCAATGTTGGCGATTGTATGGTACAGGAACTCCCGTGATTTCTGGTCACCGCAGCAGACCACTTTAACTCCTCGCCGCCATCCGGCACCATCAAAGATATAGTCCTCAGAACTATCGTTCTCTGATGCCGCCATCATAGCTTTAAGGATCTCATTTTCCACAAGAAGCCAGTTTTTTGCCGAGATTTTCCCATCTGGGTCGTCACGGCTTATTATGGCGATTTGTAGGTCAATCGGGGTGGTGTCGAAGCTGCTGGTTCTCTGTTTCTTAGCACCGTCTTGCTTGACTGTCTCCTCCGATCTATGTCTCTTGGACGTTCCTGGTTTCGTTCCAGAAGAGGTGCTTGCCGGTGCTTGGTCTTTCCTAGCGTAGGCTTGCTGTTTCTTGCTGGAAGTCGCCTGAACTTTACCTTTGTCGTTCCGAGCGGTCGAGTTATTGCCAGCCTGTTCACGGTTTGCCTTTTTAGAGGCAGACCTAGATTTGGCAGCATCTACTCCTTTGCTCTCCGACTCTTTGGTGTTCCCTTGCTCTGTTATTCCCCTGGGTGCAGTGGCAGTCTCTGCCAGCTGCCGCTCAAAGTTCCTAACTAGCTTCTTATGCTTTTTTAGGAGAGCCTTATCTCTCGAACTGAGCGTCGCAGGGTCTTTCAACTCGGTCGTTTTCACGAATCTTTTGGAGGATCTGTAGTTGCTGCGTTGCCTCGAAGCTTTGAGGGGTGCAGCAGACTTCAGCATAGTCTCTTCTTGACTCGGTTCCATCAGTAGCTCGTCCTCGGTTTGACTACCTATGGAAGGAGGTCTGTCCGAGGTCTCCGTACCTTTGATAGTTAAACCATCTACACCATGACTTCTGCCGACACTTGAACGTATATCCCCGTTCGATTTTCTTCATTTTGTAAACTTTTATCCATATTTCCTTTTATCGATTAACATCTCTGCTTTTGGTGGTTTTCTTAGTTGTCTTACTCCGCAGCTGGATTGCTGAAGAGTTAGACGTAAGCCCCCTCGCCACAACAAGGCGAAAACCGTGAGGGGGAGGGGGATGCCGTTATATAATCTTTATCTTTAATCTTTATCTTTAACATTATATAAAGACGAAACGATTATTTAGTTTGTCACGCGAAATCTCAGAAACTATTTACCTGATTAACTTCAATTTTTTGTACAATATTCTTAATGTTTAGAAGGTTGTAAATAGCAAGTTTTTGTTTATCTAATTCGTTTGTTTATTACGAAAATTAAATTTTTGGTCAACTTTTTTCTTGATATTGACCCACATATTCACTTATAAATACCAAACTAATTGATACTTAAAAAAAACAAAAATTATTTCCAAAAGTAAATTTTTGTATGCAAATTTTAAGCCCTAAATCTTTTCTTAATTATGCATACAACCTGAGAAATAAATATAAACAAATGTCCAAGTCATTAACTTTTTCTATTTTTTTAAATCCAGAAATTTAATTCAATCGCATTCACGAGGTCGCTGCTTTGTTTCATTTCAAATCATTTCCACCCTTTTGCATTTTCTCTACCTCCCTTATGTTTTTTTATTTATGTTGTGCAGGTTTCTCTTTGTTTACTCTTTTTCCACAATGGAAAATTTTGAGTATAACGCTGTAGGCAGGGATGGCCGAACTAACGCTTTTTGGAATAAACTACATTTTTTACATTTGCTACGTAGTTTAGTTATGTAGTAAACTTTGAAGATTGAATTTGAGTTCAACTGTTTTTATTGAAATTTTATTATTTACCTAGCTTTACTATGTATGTAGCAAACGTAACATTTTGTAGTATATAAGGCGTGTAGTTTATTAAATTAGCTACGCGTAGTTAATCATGTAGAAAATGAAGTGTAGTTAATTCGGCCAACCCTGGTTGCAGGTTGGCAGGCAAGAAGAAGATGTTTACTTGGGTGCGAAGTATTATATCTATTATTTTATATATGCAATAAGAAAATCAATGGGAGATAAAGATTCTGTTTATGTGTCAAACATGAACCTACTTAACATACAAATAGGTAAACCATTTTTTTAAAACTCACATTTATTAAAACGTAAGTGTATAATGTATAAACTTTTTGTTAATAAGATGAAATAGAAATTAGGTACGGGTAGCGGTAGCCCTATTTAGTACTATCGGTATATATGTATGTTAATATTAATTCTTAAATTTTTGCGAAGCAAGGCGAGCACGGGTCTACTAGTGAATTAATACAAAAATTGTTCCAATAATATATGGTAGGTCGATCTTATATTAGATTACAAAAAAAATGTATTCAAAATCGTAGGAGTCGTTTTATAGAAAAATAAAATTTTCCTTAACGGTTTTTAAGCACTTGTATGGTAGGTACCAGGGTTCGGACTTAGGTTTTGAATTTTCGAAGTAAATACGGAAAAAAACTGAAGTAGATCCAAAATTTTCGAAGTAGTTTTAGGAGATTAAAAAAAAAATTTTCGAATTAAATTCTTAACAAAAGTTTATTCAGTATTATTTGATTATTTTTCATTAATAAATAAATAATTAATTGCGAACAAGTAACTATAAGGTACAAGAAAGTCAAACTTAAAATAAAAAAAAATATAACTATAACACAAACTTCAGACTTCAATAGAAACAAATTAAACATAGATATTAAATCAGCACCTTGAATTTTAGTTGGGTTTAAATATTGTATTAAGCAAAGTGTACTGTCTTCAAATTCAAATCTTGATTTGTTTTGAGTACACAAAGCAATATAATATTTTAAAATGTTTTGTTGACCAGCGCTGTCCTTAAATTTGTTGGTTAAGAATTTTTTCAAAGAGAAGCAAATCCTAAAAAAGAGGAGTAGAGAAGTAGATTAAATTTTTTTCTCAAAATCGAAGTAGATCTACTTCGATCGAAGTAAAGTCCGAACCCTGGTAGGTACCGTTATTTTTTGTTATTATAATGATTTTTTTGATAATCTGCTTGTGATGTGTTTTTTGCTTTCCAGCCGAGGTTTTGCTCGCCGGTCTCGCCAACGCGTCGCGGTCGTCCTGAAGAAAACACGAAAACTTCAGTGTAAAAGGTCTTTAAAATCTTATTGTAAGATCTTTATTTATAACACAACTCTTAAACTTATAACAAAACGGTATTTGAATTATGGACGGTCTTTAGTCTGGATCCTAGTGATCGACCATTTCGCTCGTACTAGTCAATGGGATCTGCGTCTTTATCGGATCTTCTGGCCTCCTCGTTTTCTGCGTCTCTAGTATTTTTGTATCGGGTAGCTGGGTTTCCACTCGATTTTTAAGTTATCCTGAAAAAAAATCAGCAGGAACTACGCCCCTGCAGGTGGCACTATTCGGTAGGTACTAGCCCCTGGTTGCACTCGACACAGCAGACTTTTTCTCTGGTAAATCAGCAGGTACTACGCCCCTGGTGGCAAGGCAATTAGGATGTTTTTTTGGGGAAGCCTCAGTAGGAAATAGCTGGACAATCTCGCCTACCTAAGTTTTTGGCTTTCAGTGAAACCCCTTACCACTGGTGAGGGGAAAACTTCACGAAAGTAAAACAAAGCCAAAATGACCGAACCGAAGCTTTACTGGCAGAGTACTAAAACAATCTGACTATCACTGGGTGGGGTGCATTTCGTCCATCCGATCAGGTCCTCTTGTGTTATTTATGGCCAAGAGTGAGTGTGAACTATTTAATGATGAATGACAATAATAAATAGTATTTGTTTTCTGGTGACGTCACTGGTCTATGGAGAATGTGGATTATATTATACCTACTAAAATATAATTCTCGCCGGTGAAATACATGGGATAGGTATGGTAGCATTGAACGCTTCGTTACATGCTAGATATTGTGAAAAAAACTATAACCGACAATAAGTTTAATAAAAATCGACCAGAATAAAATATATTACGTTCTTAAAAAATTAATTTCAAATAACAAAAAATTTCGTTTATTATGTATGTATGTTCTTTTAAAACTTTTAGAAATACGTATTTTGTATCAGAAAAAATTATCAAAATCAGTTGAACTGTTTTTGAGAAAATCAAAAATAAAAAAATGGTTTTATTTAATTTTTTTTTTTTTTTTGTAAAAAAAATTACAGATTTTTGAGAAAAATACGTTTTTATTAATTTTCAAAAAAAAAAATTTCGGCAGGCTTATAAGTACCTACCATTATTTTTGGTCAAAAAAGAATCAGAAAAACGTGTCTAGAGAGGTCCAAAGTAACGCTAGGTACCAAATTTATAGGAAATCGACCCACCCGTGACCCGTTTAGGCTACAAGTTTGATTAAAATCTCAAGTTCTATTTATTTTACGCATCCATAACCTGTCATATATTACCTATATATTCCAAGTACATAAACATCTAAAGGTTCGGTGATATCACACGATCTAGGCGGCCATTAGACAGGTCCGAAACGCGAGATGAGCTGCTGAATTTAACATGACAGCACGACACAGATCACACAGTGATTTGCCAAAAAAAAAAAAAAATATTTAAAAAAAACCTCTAAATGAATCACCCGTTTTAATCATAAGTAAATTTAATTAGAAATATACATATGTATAATAACTTATTCCGAAATCGTTTTGACACCAACGGGATGTAAAAATTGGGTGGCAAGGCCTATAGTGACTTGCTATAACTCTCAACCATTCCTGTGTTCGTGTTATTTGCAGGAATGGAGGGCACCTACAATTTTCTGCCGAATCCGAATGTCTAAAGTAAGAAGCACTTTTTCATGACAAGAGATACACTTGAAGGATATACGTCAATTCCTCGCAAGAGGCAATAACCCTTGAAAATGTTTCCGTTTTTAGGTGCCATAGGTTGGGAATCGTATAACAATATCCTACGCACTAATCAATAACAATATGCAACCACGGGCTCTACGACATATGAATGTTCACCATGTCCAATATGAAAAACAAATTTTCTATACACATAATTATTTATTTTATTATTTTTATTGTTATTTTCAAAGTAAAATTAAAATTAAAAAAAAAGCTCCCTCAACGCCGCAAACAAGTTAACAAAACAAGAAACTTTTTCATTCTGTCAGTGTCAAGAACTTCTTAAGTAGATTAAATACTTTGATCTGAACAAAAGAAAAATGAAACAATTGTATAAGAGCAAGGAGGCAGAATATACACCATAGGTATATAACAAAATAGAAATAAACTTTAAGAAAGGAATAAAAGAACAGCAAAAAATATATAAAAGAACAGGAAAAGAAATCAACAGGATGTATACTTGTATACAGTACGTAAACCATACCATTCCATATAAAGTATATAATATGTATAGGTATGTGTTGTAGGCATAGCTAGCGAGTGAGCAGCACAAAAGCCTATATAGGTACCTATACTAACAACAAACAAAAGAATTAAGTTTTTCTTAAACACACACAATATGTTTAAGGTTTTATTTTATTCTTCTAATCTCAATTTTTTTTTTTTTTACTTAACATCACCATTGTTATCGGAATCCAAAGCGTAGGCAATTACGAGGCCTCTTGTCCATCTGTTGAGGTCGATATGCACGTCCTATGATCCTTTTGGCCATTGTTCAAAATTTGTTCAACTAGAGTTGCCACTTTAAATAACGAATTAAAAAAAAGCGGATGTGAATACCTTCTAATGGTAAACGCTCTAGGTATTAATAGAAATATGTATATTATAAAACCCACTAAACCTTAAATATATTTTGTACTAATTTAATTGCTAATTTTGCTTTAGTACATAATATGATGCCAGATTTTATAAACAGGATTTTCCAAATTTTCGTAGGTAGGCATGATATCTCTTGAACATTTTACAAAAGTGAAAATCTGTAAATTCCTATTTTATCTTTAGTATTATACCTATAACTACATAGCTGTAAATGTCACTTTGACAATTAAAAATATTTGCTTACTTGTTTCCATGAACTGTCTCTGTTGTAGGCGTGGAGTTTATTAAGCAACTAGTTTTAGAAGGATACTAATTTAAAAGAATATTTTAGTAAAAAAATCTTTAAAGTTAAGTATAGTATGATGCTTAAACTTTAACATTAGGCTATTTAAAACTTGGTGGCATTGTGTTTGATATAAAATACCAAAGATAAATACTGAATTTTTTTTCAATCAAAGTGGGAACCTCTGATATCGTATACTTTTCATGCCACCACAAAAGCTTGATGCCTGAGTAGCACGAACACGTTCCATTTTCTCATGGTTTTTTGCCTGCCACAAGTAAAAGTTCTTCAGATTAAAATCAGAAGCAAAAAAAATCTAGGCCGATGTTAATTGTTTTTTTTTTTTTAGGCAACAATTTTTTTTTTTTGCTTTTGTGAAAGAGCGGTTCCTTTTGAAATGAATGAACTTTGTGTTGAGTTTTATTCTGCAAACTGTCTTGCTTGCGTGAGGTTAGAATAAAAGTATAGTTGTATCTGAAATGCACAGACAGAATGGTTGATGGACGTTTTGGTATTTTTATTTATTTGTTTGGTTTAGCTGCTATATATACATGTTTGTATGTTGGTTTTTGCGGTAGAAGCCCAAAACAATGAAATGAAACGCATAAATTTCCACTCTGCCATCTTGTTGATGGATTTTTCCGAAGGCATCAATAAACAAAATCTAAGTAGGTACGTGGAAAGATTTTAATTAAATCTCAATGTATGGTTTTTGTTTAATCCTTATATAGATATGGAGGAAACAAAGAACAGCTTTAAGAACGTGTTTTTACGTGGTACGTTGTACAGTCGAGTCCACCTAACTGAAGACCAAATTTGACAAATTTATGTTTTTGCTTAAACAACGAATTAGGTAGATACACTGAAATCAAATATTACTTCACCCTACTTAATAATATTTTTCTATTAAAGATACGTAAGAGTTAAGACCAACCGTATATCAAAGTGAAGAGCTGTTTCAGTTAAGCTGATCTGTTTTCGTATAAAAAGACAGTTTTGTTCGTAATTATTTCTTCATAGTAATTTTGAGTTAAGCGGGTTTCAATTATTTTTATGAGATATGTCAGGTGTATCTATGTAATGTACCTGATTGATTGTTTTGGAAAAAATTTCAAAATATTTTTGAAGAAAATATTAAACATAAGCTAAAAAAATGAGCAACATTTGTTTTCGATAACTCCGCCATTTAAGAGCCCTTCACCTAAATTTTGTAGAACCTATACCTATGACATAATTTTTGTCTCTAAAGGAAAATTTTGATAATTTTTGTTAGGTAAAGGTCTCTTCAGTTTTACTACGAATGATTTATGGTCCGGTTTGTATCGATAGACAAAATAACATATTCTGGTGAAGACGATACAACCACGAGTTATACGAGCCGTATATAGGTATACGGTGACCATCCGTTCATTATAATAATGAACTGTTCTGTATTTAAAGAGGATGTTCAATATGAATTATTTGTTGAACAAAATCACAGAAATGTTCTGTATTTCCGAAGTTGTTCATATACAGAACAAATCTGTATTTCGGACAAATTCTTAAAAAAAATAACGTAAATTTTAAAGAAATATTCAATGGCAAAAAAAAAATAATAATGCTAACGTACTCTAGCCACTTGAAAGAGCGAACAAGACATCTAGTACAATTTTATTTTGTTAAATGCTTCAGAAAGAGTTTTTTCTATTCTATATAATATTTGGGCAAACGAAAAAAACCCAAATGGAGGTCGAAACTGCAAAATCTATTTTGATAGCTAATTATGAAGTCAGCTGTTCAGTTCAAAGAATATTTACAAAAAAAAAAAAAAAAACGAAAAAACCGAATTTAGAAAAGGAAATTTACTCTTCAGAAAAAATATCAAAATCCGTAAAAATGAATTATGTTAATTTGGATTATTTTTTTTTTTTAAGACTAGGGCTATCGATTTATTTGTAACTACATAATGAAGGTCAAGAAAAATATTTCTTTATAAAATGTTAGTTCAACTAATTACACGAATGACAAATTGTCAGTATTTCTGTCAAAATCTAGTCATTATTCTTTTTGTCGTGTAAACGGTCGTAAATCTGTATTTTATAATATTTATACAATTCTTTTATTTGTCAAAGACCGAACAGAGAAAAATGATGGTCACCAAAAGCGGACAGGGTGGATTTTTATACAATCCAACATTCGCTCTGTTCGAAGCCCTTAAATTTCTGGCCAGAACTGATGTGAAATTGCAATTTAATTAAATTTTGTTTATGTTTTTTTGGTTTTAATCACAGATTGCGGAATTTAATCTTCAAATGCACCTTAGTTTTTTGCTCCTATTATTTTAAAAAAGTCCAGTTAAATCTTTAATATTTGGCAGTCGTTTCCATCCTTGTCATTAAAATGAAAAAAATATTGTCAAAGTGTCAACAGGTCTGTATTCTGTATTGTGTTGTATTGCATCCCCTAAAGTTTACAAGTCTCCCATCCGTCCCTCCTTACTCCTTCTCGCAACCTCTAGTGCCTTTATCCATTCTTCCCCCCTCCCTCCTTCGTCCATTATATCACTCATTTTTCCCCCTATTGATCTCCCTTCATCTCCACCTGACCTACATCTTTCTATCACATGTTCCCACGTCTCTGGCTCACCTTCACACACTCTGCAAATTCTCCTTTCTTCTTGTTTCCAGTACCATCTTTCTCTCACCTCATTCTCTAGCCTGATTCTCGCTATTCTCTTTGTTCTGTCTGCCTTCCATCCCGCTTTCAGATATTGAGGGATCCCCTCGGTCATTACTTCCTTATACCACCTGTTATATCTGGATTCCATTATGAAATCCCGTCTTTCCTTCTCCTGCTCTCTTCTGTCTTCCCATTCTACTCTCTCGTATCTTGTCATACTGTCTCCTCTTCCTTCCCTTCCTTTCATTCCCATTCTCCCTTGTTCCCATCGTGATTCTCTCTCGTTTCCATCCCTCTCTCTCTCTCTCTTATCTCCTCTAAACATTCCCTCGCTATCTCGCTTCCTTTTCCACCTGTTAATTTCTCTTCATAATTCCACGCCCTTCTCCCTGCTCTTAACGTTAACTTATCTCTTTTGGTTTCCTCTCTCACCATGTATCCATTCTACCCCTAGTGTCCATTTGAGGTACCTCTCCTGCAATGTTTCCATTTTTTGTCTCTCCTCCCATCCCCATACCTCTGCCTCATATCCCATCACCGTCCAAACCAGGGTATCAAAAAGCCACATCTTCCTCTCCCAAACCTTCTCGAATTTCAAGTGTCAACCAGTCATTATTTAAGTTCCGTGTAATCTCATGTTATTAATGAAATAATTTGTGCAGTATTTTGGCAATAAAATGACAATACTGAGAATTTGTCATTCGTGTAAAACCAGCATTAAGCGAAATTAATAAAAAAGATGGTAAAAATAAAAATCAATTTTGGACAATCGTTTTCGGTTAAACTAGACGTTATTTGAAGTCAACACCTTGCGGTTTTTTCTGTAGACGCTTTCATTTTATTTATAAACAAAAAAAGCTATAAAAAAGATTTTCAAAAATTAAATTTCAAGCTAAATATTAGTGAAGGAAGAAGAAGAATTTCGAAGAAACTAGAGTTGAGATAAGAAAAAAAAAAGAGTTGAAAATTGTAAAATCGTGTCAAGAAAAGTGTGAGAGAGTTGAGGAAATTGTATTGTAATTGGAAGGATAGATTGGCGGTATAGGAAATTGGAAAAAGAAAAGCTACGTATCAATTTTGTTCTAATTGAGTTAAATTTCATTTTTAGTTTTTGCGTGGTTTAATTGTTTTGTTGAGTTATTTTATTAAATCGTTTCGTTTGGCTTTTGTAATGATAAAATTCCGGAAAAGAAGAACTCGTGATCGTTTCATAAATATCTTTGTTCGTTCGGGACCAAGTGATAATGTTCCACCTTATTAAAATTTCAAGCCTGTATTCTCTTTCGTTCAAAAATTGTTGGGTTTTACTTCTATAACTTAACATTATATTATCATTATTAAACTTAAATCTTGTTTTTCTGAATTCATTCCTTTAGTTCGTGGTTCGAATTATTTAATTTTTCTTTCACCGTCGTTTCCGCATAAAAAGATTTGTGATTTCCTTTATTACCAAAAAAAATGACTGGACCCCTTTATTTTCAGCTAACTACGCCTCGGTTGTAAATACATAATTCAATTAAATTTTTAATCAAACACTGATTAAATTAATCAGGTGAACCCACCCCCTAATGCTAGCATAGCCGTGGTGGTAGCACTTGTTGTCGCTGCAATTTTGAACTCACTTCGGCTTTGAAGTTCCATCTTCACTTCGCTTCACATTTACAGATTGCTCGTGTCATTGCCGTTGTGGTGTCCTTTTCTTTGTAAGTTTATTAAAAATAAAAAAAAAGATTCGATTACCGCGAGTTAAAATTCCAACAGACTTTTGTATTGAAATTCACAAAAATGCACATGAGTTTCAAAGGAAAGGAACTATATGACTACAAATATTAATGAGATAAATTACAATATTACTTGTTATTTATGTTTAAGTTGTTTAAATAAAGATTTAGCTACACCCAAAGAAAAACCTTGGTAGAATCAAGTATATAGCCCAGTGGCGAGGCGTCATATTGTTAATTTCGTTCATGAACGCCCAACTTTCCTATACAAATATTAAAATTTTCACGTTATCCTAACAACCCACAAAATTTTATACTCATCTGCTAATTTGAGTGAATTTCTCACTCTGTTTCCCAGTTTCCGACTCGTGCAACATTTTAATGCACTCAATTTAAATCGAAACAAACACCACTAGCAACAATAACGTCTCTCTCTTTTGACTTGCAACATCAACTCGTTCACATGATTTGAGAACGAAATGTATCCATTGGAAGTATGCACACAAACAAAAAAGTATAGCTCTCATCGTATCAGTCGATTCGTTCAAATTAGCTGTGAACGAATCCAAGCAAATTTTGCTCAAAGTTCACACTCAGATATGTGTATGGGAGAATTGTAGGCACAATGTGTAGGTACATAATATATTTAGATAGAATAGCTGTTGTATGTTGACATTGTTCTATTCGTATTTCGTGCTGGAAGATTATGAACGAAATGGGAATTTTGGCAATGAATTTAGTTTTTTTTTTTAATGAAGGTAAGAAAACGATTTTTGTTTAAACTGTAGATTAAATTTTGGAACTTTTTTAGGTAATGATTTTATAATTTGGGTAAAATTTATTTAAAAAAATGACATCAAGTAGGTAGTGAAAAAGTTCTTACGTATGCGATTGTATAATTGAAAAACTTTGGAAGAGTCAACAATTTTTTCGTGAAACTTCAAGTGACTTATATGAATTAATTTTTTAAATTTAAACCTTAAGCATTTTCTTGAAAAAAATCGAAATGAGTCATTTTTTTCAGAAATATTTAAACTTTGTGAGAGAAGTGTTAGAACTATCAATGATTACCACTGAAAAAAAATATTTTGCGACAGAAAAAGTTGGAAGATTCTTTTCATTAAAATGTATTACAAATATTTTTGAAGTTATAAAGAAGATTTGAATTAGAATTTATGTAATACCAACATATGTACCTGTTAATTGTAAACATACAAAAAATTTAAATAAATGAAGTGCACGACCGCATTTTTAATTCACGCTTCGCCACTGATATAGTCTATAAAGATTTAGCTATATGACCTACCAAAATGAAGTTTAGTGTCTTTTTTCAAAAACGACCCTGCCAAGACCGGCGAGTTAAACCCCGATTGTAAAACAAAAAGCACATCAAACGGTTCTGATGGTTTTCTGATGCACCAGCATAAAATACGATATTTTTCATTATAATATTTAAAATATCGAATAGAAAATTTTATTTTGTAAAACATCCTTTGAAATAGGTATGTACCTATATATCAACCATGTGTGTCCCTGTTCTTTGTGAATAAACTTTAAATCGATAAAGATATATGGATGGACTATAACAAAATTCATAATATATGAAATTTTGTTATAACGGTCGTTTGTATTCCCCCCTGGGACGTTAACTACCTTCCAGTAATCAAGTAACCATTTTGGGTGTTCTCCAGTTATCCATCAACCACTAGGATGCCTTTTCAGATGGGCCTCCTAAACGAATTATATATCCATTTTTATTCTCTCGTCTATATATACATAGGTAGGAATAAGTATATATACCTTCTGCATGCGGAACAGCGATAGATAGATAGATAGGTATATATAGAGTGGTGTTGGAAGATGAATAATCTACTAATGCTTCTAGGGTTTTGTGTATATTATGTTGTCTTTAGGGACTCTCAAGAAGAGACATCTGAAGACACACGAAAATGTAGATGCGGGAAAGGAATGATTTATTATGAGTCCACTAGTATGGAACTTCCACAACAACCGCACCAAACTGGGTCATTAATCGTCGGGAATCCAATTTTGTATATATGTAGATGTGTATATACCTTCCTACACACTATCATTCTATATATCTAGCTGAAGACAGATTTACCTACCTTTAAAATTGATCCACAAAATTATTAAAGCCGGGAATTATGTCTTAGAGAATTGCGTGAGAGTATTTTAATGCGAATTGGGCTTTATAGTCGTATGTACATATATACGTTCCCAAGGGGATGCGAATGAACTAAATATATTATATAATAATGAGTAGTAAGGTACCCTTGCGGGCGTTTCTTAATGGAAGTTTTGATGTATGAACTTCATTCATTAATTTCTTTATGTAATTTGTTTATAGATGCTTAGATGTCTCTTCGACATTGGTAAATTATAAGTTTTGAGATTATGTAGGTATATCATTTAAATGTTACATATTATAGGTGATTCTAATCCAAAATATCAGTAAGAACTCTAAACTCGTTGGAGAGGTTTAAAAAAAAATATTTTAATGTAGTATCCACCTATAAAATTTTGTTAAAATTTTTAAGAAAACTAAATTGCTATACCATTATTTAGTATTCATCATTGTGAAATTAAAAACTTAATTTAAAAAAAAATTACCCAGCCATTTTCGAAATATTGAATTTTCAAATATTAAAATAATTTTTTATTTTTTTGTAATCCAATTTTTGGTTTTTTGAAAATTTGTATGTAAATTATTATTTAAACTTATAAGAAGCTCTTTCATAAAAAATTTAATTAAAATCTGTTGAAAATAAAATGAGATGGTCGAAAACCAAAAAAATGATTCTATGAGAAACACCTTTAATAATGGATTTATGTCAAATTTCTTCAAATTAAATTTTAGGTCTTCCTGATATTTGATCAAAATCGAAGAAGTCGTTTTTATTTAACGATTTTTAAACACTAATTGTATGGTTAGTACCGTCATCACCTAGATAGTGTTAAATACAGCTGCGTGTCAACTTTAATAAAAACCAACTGAGATGTTTTCGAATTTAAGTTTGCAAAAAAATTTAACCTTTTTTTAGATTAAAAAAGATTGGAAATTTTAAAAAAATTTTGAAACAATTTGTATACAAAATTGATCGAAATAAGTTAAAGCGTTTTTAATAAAATCAAAAACCAAAAAATGGTTCTATAGGAAGTGCAATCTATAAAAATTTTTTGTACAAAAAGGTAAACTATTATGTAGAAAAATAAGATTTTCATTAATTTGTTAAAGAATTTGTGTGGTATAGGTAACTTTATTTTTGGTTCCAAAAAATATAAAAAAACATGTCGGGGGAAAAACTATATGATCCCATGTTTATACTGATAGGTAGGCCTCAATCATCACTCCTAGTTGGAATACTAACTGGACACAACTCCATGGGTATCCACATGAGCAGAATGGGCCTTAGCACTTCTGACTTATGCAGAGGGTGTCAGGATGAAGAGGCGGAGGAGGGCTCAACTCACTTCCTCTGTGAATGCCCCAGCCTATCCAGAACCAGGAAAGATGCCCTCGGAGAATACTTTTTCGACGATCTGGGCGACATCTCAGTCTTACCACTAAGAAACATCCTGAACTTCATCCAGAAGTCAGGATGGTTCAGGGCCCACATTACCTAACTTCCCCACCCCACTCCAACCCTCCTCACACACATACCTATACCCACATATATCCTGGGGAACGCAATGGATCCATCGTGATCCGAGTGAGATGATACGGTCGCCGTATCATCACCCCTTCTAACCTAACCTAACCTATGTTTATACTGCAGCCTAATGGACAGATCGACAGACAGAAATGCAAGACCCATTTTTTTTGAATTCTTAATCATTGTAATGTCAAGTTTGGTCAAAATCTCGAGTTAGATCTTTTTGTACGAATCCATAATTTGCCGTCTTATATGGACCTACATAACATTAGACTGATTCAGAAAAATTAAAATGTCTCCGATTTTCATAGTCAATAGCTTTTTAATTGAGTTAAGTGAAATGATGATTCGATAAAAATTTCAGCCCTTTAAATTTAAATTTAGAAGTCGCTCATCGCTATTTTCCTTTTTTTTATAAAAATCGTATGGGACATTTTTTTAAATTAATTTAAAAAAAATCAAAATGTTGATGTCGGGTTAGTTTTTCCAGAAATATTTAAACTTTATGAACTGATACCTATACTTACATTTCCTTTAACAACTTCGTCCATTGAAAAATCTTTTTCAACACTTACCCCCTAGTTTCACAATGGAAGTTTAAACTCCTCTTTTGATTTAAACTTCAGTTCAACAATAATTTCGGTTGCACAGTTTCATTTAAACCTTGAACTGAGTTCATTCTGTAGTTTAAATTAAACGACAGTATTCTGCACCGTTTAACCCTCAGCCCAACGTTTAGAACCACTTAAAAGCACGGTGACATTTCACTCTTGTTTGGTTTTTTTCTTCAAATTTTCGTATTTCGTCTTCAACACAATCGATGTTCGGAGCTACCATTGGAGTTAAAATCTTTTGCAATGAACTTTGATGCCGTGGTTTTTTCTTTCGATTGCACTTTATCAGTCTTTTTGTTTTCTATTTTATTATTTTATTCATATATGCTTATTTTTTCATCAATCCGATAAACAAATTGACGGCTGATTTTGAAAAGTTATTACACAATTATCGATTTCTTGATATTTCTTTCAACTTTATAATTGTTCCTCTCAAAGCTACAGGTCACAACGGTACTTAAAAAAAAAACAACTTACCCAATTCTCAAAAAAAAAAAAAATTTGTTGTTTTGCGTGTTTTTTTGCTTCAAAGATAGAAAAAGAAGATAAGGAAATATTTTAGAAAAGCTGCATAAAAACTACGTATTGTTGACATTACGTCACATAGGAGAAGAACGACGTACTATGCTGCCACCTTTTATTTATTATTTTTATTTAAACTACGTTCAATTGAACTTAAGTTAAGATAATACTGTAAAACCGGACGAGTTGAACTTCAAAATTAAACTCAAGTTCAGGTTCAGCTGAACTTAAGTTTAAACTTCCCACTCTGAAATTGGGGGTTAAAGAAAAAAAAAAAACATATTATTATACGAGAACTACAAATGGTCAAACTAGACGATCAGAATTATTAATTAAAAAAAAAAAATTTGCGACAGAAACAGTTGGAAAATTTTTTTCATGAAAATGTATTAAAAATATTTTTGAAGAAATCAATAATATCTGAATTAGAATATACTATAGAACATAATACCTGTACCTGTAAATTGTAAATTAAAAAAAAATAAATGAAGTAAACGATTGCATTTTTTATTCACGCCTCGCCCCCGTTCAGTACCATTACCAAATATTGTGAGACTTGTCACTTGTGCCGCACAAAAACTACCGGAACATCAAGACATCAGCAATCGCATTTGGGGAAGTAAGAAGTTTTAGTATTTTCCCATCGCTTTTAGGCCATCAACTCATGAGGCTTATTTCTTTTAATCTCGCTGATTATATGAAAAAGTGTTTTTAACATTGAAAATGTTTATAGGGTCGTTTTGAGAAAAATATGGTGTTACCAAAATGATTAAATGAACAAATGAATATATAACAAATGAACGAAATGAACTCTAGCGTATAGGGGGCTCAGGATCGAATTTTTGGTTGGTGTTACCAAAGAAAATGCCAAAATGAATAAAACAACAACCTACATGTTGTATGCTATATTTTTCGGGATGAGAAGAGGAGAAAAAGGTAAATGAAACGACGAAAGAAAAACAGAAAAACAGAAAAATGAGATGGCACTATTGTTTAGATTTTAGAAGACTATTATATACATTTCATGTTTTTGGAGAGGGAAAAATGAAAAAAAAACATTTTTGTTTAGATTAGCAACTACCAGAGCATTAAATACCGCGGTTTCCATATTGGAATGACAAAAGGAAAAGAGGATCCATATTATATCAAAGAAAAAATGGATATGAGTGTGCATACTGTTTATTTCTAGAACACTACCTACAAGACTACAACTAGAAAGAATTTATTTTTGATTTTAATTACAGGGGAAGGAAAAAGAAACCAAGCTAATGAAATGACAAAGAAAAAAAAATTTGTCAGGTAGATATAATATGGCCTTTTCCAAATAGAAATGTAGATTTACAACTACCAGCATTAAATGTTCGCTTTTGTTATCAAACGAGAAATTAAATTAAAATAATAAAAGGAAAAAATGGTTAAACATAAGAAAATTAGGCATGAAGAGGAGGAAAATATAAATGAAGTAACAAAAGAAAAACAGAAAGATGAGATGACGATATTGTTTGAATTTTTGTAGACTTATACCCATTTCGTGTTTAAGGAGAGGGGAAAAACATAATTGTGTAGACTTACTACTACCAGAGCATTAAATGATCGAGTTTTACATATTATTGGAAATTGGAATTACAAAAGGAAAGGTGTGTTCCTTTACTTTAAAACTCTGTGCATTTGTGCAATTGTGTGCATTTATTTATTTTTATATGAGCTTTGACAGACTGGTGTAGAAATTCAAAGAAATGCAGAGTTTAAAATTAAAGGAACTATGCTGAAAAGAAAATGATCCATATATCGAAGCAAAAATACATACGGAGTGTTTTTGCATATACATACATACATATAAAAGGGATATTTCTGCATATTTTTTATTTTTTGAACACTACAAACAATTACAACTAGAAAGAATATATATTTGGTTTTAATTATAGGTGTTAGGTGATAGAGAAAGAGAAAGTTTGTAAAATGACAAAAAAAAACTAAATTTTGTACGGCGTCAAACGACGCCAATGACAACCATGTGTTGTTATAAATAGGTCTGTTCGCGTACTTGACGCGACATCATTGACAACCATGTGTTGTTATTAATAGGTCTGTTCGCGTACTTGCCCAAAACTGCCAGATATATTTTTTTTTATGTGAACTTTGACAGTCTTTCGGTTTAAAAATGGTAGAAATGGGTAGGTTTGGGGAGTAAACGAAGAAGGTTATTGTTTTCGTCGTCACCACGACAAATTCGTTTCGGTGTGGGGCAACTTAAAAACTTCTGAAAAAATGATTCTGTAGGTACCTATATAAAGAAAATATAAGTATTGAAATATGACCGTTAATAAAATTTCTTATAGGCACTTTTCCAAATAGAAATTTAAAATAACTAAACGCACTACCATTTAGGCCAAGCGCGCACATGCAACTTTTAGTTTTGATTTTGAGCGCGGACTCTCATATACAATCCTATAGTACTCAAAATCGAAATCGAACTGGTTCAGAACTAAAAGTTGTAGGTATATTGTATGTGCAAATTCAATTCTCGATCCGCAATGATGTGCAGTCTAGTGCTCTTTTTTCTTACTCATTTGTCAAGAAAATAAAAGTAACCACCGTCCTGAGAACTGCCAAAAAAACTCACCCAACTTCTTTCCTCCGGTGAGAGGAGACTAACACGTAAGATGGTGTTCGCATTGGGCTGCTTCCTCCGACTTTTTTTTTTGACGTTTGTACTTTATCTTACTCCCACTTCATGGCGAGAAAGAGGTGGCCACGAAAGACATTTCTTTATCGCCATGAAGTGGAAATGAGATAAACTAAGGAAACGTAAAAAAAAGTCAGAGAAGAAAGTCCAATGTGAACATCATGACGTCACACAATTTGATGTCAAATTCCCGTTGAATTTTTTGAAAAGGCAGCTACTTAAATGAACAAGAAGTTGCAGTTAACAAACAAACATATTATTTTATATAATAGCACTTAATTTTGTTGAAATTGACATTTGTTTTGCTCTTTTTTTAATCAAAAAGTGTAAATATTATTTTTACAATAAGAAATAATTTTTAATTAAGTAGGTATAGTAAAATACCTGCATCCAATTTTGTCTGTCTTTTGCAGGTTTTTGTCAGATTTAATTATGCAATGGATGTCTTTTGACGTTTATAGACAGTTCCTTTCAGAGCTTTTTATCAAAATCGAATATATTCCTCTCTCGGGTATTCAGTTTCGTCAAAACCATCACTTTGTGGAAATTGACATTTATTTCTATATTATTAAAAGTAGTAAATAGCAAAATCATAGTAATTAAAATTACATTCAAAATATCAAAATTTATTATAGGTACCAGTACCTATTTGCTTAAAAAAAAATGAAAATAGAAAAATAAATAGAAAATGGAAAAATGTAAGGTTCCACAAAGTAATGATCTTGACGGTTGTGAATAAAAGATACTTATATACTAGTTTCTTTACTTTAACACTCTGTGCATTTGTGTGAATTTCTACACAAACGTCTGTCAAAGTTCATAAAAAAAATAATAAAATGTGCAGAAGAAAATCACAGAAATGCAGAGTTTCAAAGTAAACACGCAGAACACGCAGCACAGAGTATACAAGTAAAGGAACACACCTATTGCTGAATAATCGCGAATTTGTTTTCTCGTGTAGGTACAAGAGAATAAAGAAGAAATTGAAAGAAAACGTCTAAAAATCTCCAGCAACTCCGTGCAAGGGGAAATAATTTAAAGTATATTAAATTTCGTTCATCGTTGAGACTATTGCTTCTCCTGTATATACGGGAATGAATCTATTTTTTGGGTTGTTACTGCAGAAAGAAAAAGAAACTACTTTTATGAAAGGAAAAACAGAAAAAGAAGAAACTAAAATTATTTTATGTATGTATCACTGTATTAGTTTCTATTTTTGGAAACTGGAAGGGCGTAAGACTACTTCCCCGATACTGTGAATACTTGTTTGTATATGTGCATGAAATACATACATAGGTATTACATAAGAATACATTTTTTTAAAAATGCTTCTGAAGTTTAAAAAATGACAAAAAAAAACTGAATTTTGTACGGCGTCAAACGACTGTTTCTTTCGTTTTCTTTTCATTGACAACCATGTGTTGTTATTAATAGGTCTGTTCGCGTACCTGCCCGGAACTGCCAGATTCTACCAGATTTATTTTTTTTTATGTGAACTTTGACAGTCTTTCGGTTTAAAAATGGTAGAAATGGGTAGGTTTGGGGAGTAAACGAACAAGGTTATTGTTTTCGTCGTCACCACGACAAATTCGTTTTGGTGTGGGGCAACTTAAAAACTTCTGAAAAAATGATTCTGTAGGTACCTACATAAAGAAAATATAAGTATTGAAATATGAACGTTTATAAAATTTCTTATAGGCCCTTTTCCAAATAGAAATTTAAAATTACTAAACGCACTATCAATTAGGCCAGGCGCGCACATGCAACTTTTAGTTTTGATTTTGAGCGCGGACTCTCATATACAATCCTATAGTACTCAAAATCGAAATCGAACTGGTTCAGAACTAAAAGTTGTAGGTATATTGTATGTGCAAATTCAATTCTCGATCCGCAATGATGTGCAGTCTAGTGCTCTTTTTTCTTACTCATTTGTCAAGAAAATAAAAGTAACCACCGTCCTGAGAACTGCCAAAAAAACTCACCCAACTTCTTTCCTCCGGTGAGAGGAGACTAACACGTAAGATGGTGTTCGCATTGGGCTGCTTCCTCCGACTTTTTTTTTTGACGTTTGTACTTTATCTTACTCCCACTTCATGGCGAGAAAGAGGTGGCCACGAAAGACATTTCTTTATCGCCATGAAGTGGAAATGAGATAAACTAAGGAAACGTAAAAAAAAGTCAGAGAAGAAAGTCCAATGTGAACATCATGACGTCACACAATTTGATGTCAAATTCCCGTTGAATTTTTTGAAAAGGCAGCTACTTAAATGAACAAGAAGTTGCAGTTAACAAACAAACATATTATTTTATATAATAGCACTTAATTTTGTTGAAATTGACATTTGTTTTGCTCTTTTTTTAATCAAAAAGTGTAAATATTATTTTTACAATAAGAAATAATTTTTAATTAAGTAGGTATAGTAAAATACCTGCATCCAATTTTGTCTGTCTTTTGCAGGTTTTTGTCAGATTTAATTATGCAATGGATGTCTTTTGACGTTTATAGACAGTTCCTTTCAGAACTTTTTATCAAAATCGAATATATTCCTCTCTCGGGTATTCAGTTTCGTCAAAACCATCACTTTGTGGAAATTGACATTTATTTCTATATTATTAAAAGTAGTAAATAGCAAAATCATAGTAATTAAAATTACATTCAAAATATCAAAATTTATTATAGGTACCAGTACCTATTTGCTTAAAAAAAAATGAAAATAGAAAAATAAATAGAAAATGGAAAAATGTAAGGTTCCACAAAGTAATGATCTTGACGGTTGTGAATAAAAGATACTTATATACTAGTTTCTTTACTTTAACACTCTGTGCATTTGTGTGAATTTCTACACAAACGTCTGTCAAAGTTCATAAAAAAAATAATAAAATGTGTAGAAGAAAATCACAGAAATGCAGAGTTTCAAATTAAACACGCAGAACACGCAGCACAGAGTATACAAGTAAAGGAACATACCTATTGCTGAATAATCGCGAATTTGTTTTCTCGTGTAGGTACAAGAGAATAAAGCAGAAATTGAAAGAAAACGTCTAAAAATCTCCAGCAACTCCGTGCAAGGGGAAATAATTTAAAGTATATTAAATTTCGTTCATCGTTGAGACTATTGCTTCTCCTGTATATACGGGAAAGAATCTATTTTTTGGGTTGTTACTGCAGAAAGAAAAAGAAACTACTTTTATGAAAGGAAAAACAGAAAAAGAAGAAACTAAAATTATTTTATGTATGTATCACTGTATAAGTTTCTGAGGAGGTTTTTGGAAGGCAACGAAGCAGGTTGTGTCGAGTGGCACAACCTTGCAAATTCAGTTTTTCTTTAAAAAAAAGAAAACAGTAAAATAAATTATTTTTAATTAAATATATATTTCCACATCGAAAGTTGGTACTCTGTGGGGAACGGTGTCCATCTGGATGGTAACAGGAGTTGTACACACACCCCAGCAACTGAAAAGCTAGTTTCCAAGCTATGCCGCTTGAACTAGACTTTGAGCCTATCCCGTTTAAACGGGACTCTGGCGTGGTATCACATTACCCGCTAGCAACTGTATCATGTGACCGTGACCGACGTGTTGCCCACATGAAAACCTAGCATGGAACTCCTCTGGGGGAAGGATTCCAAGTGGATCAAATCCGGAGATGATCATACACTCCAGCAACCGCCAAACTAGCCCCCTGGCTACCAGCACCACATAACCTTGTGCTAAAACAGATGACTAACCCTCATCACAACAATGGACAAAGGATGATCGCCCTGCATCATACCAAATCAACAAAATAAACGCTATAGTGAATCTCTGTACAACTGCTCATAATGTGTTAAAAGTCAGTGAATTATATTTTCTGTTCAATTATGTTTTTAGTGTTTCTACTAAGTTATATCCTCATACATATTCTATATTATTCATTTTCTTTTGCCACTAACGTTTGATCTAAAATCAACTAAAATAACTCGTAAGAAGTGAAATTATGTAAAAACCGAAACTGTCTTTAAATAATTCAGTATTAATATCATGCAATCTATTGCCGCTAAAATTTGTTGTAAAATCATTTATAACAATTCGAAGAAGTGAATTTATGTAAAAATAGAATTGTCTTAAATTATTCAATGTACCTACCTATTCATACAAAAGTGATTTCATTAAATTTGAAAATTCTACATAGAGCGCTCTCGCTCTATAACACGTAATTTTATGTATATAAATATATATCATGGCATATTAGTTTTAAGGTATTTGTTATTTGTAGGTATTGTATATATGTATATTTTTTTATCCGTTGCATCAGCCAACACGTAACCGAAATATTGCTCCTGAGCAAGAGCAGACTATTCCATTTAAAAGAAAAAGACAAGCCATGTTGGCAACCGAAAAATTAAAAAACAACAGAACAGGACGGCCATACATTACAGCCTCCGCTTCCCGCATCGTTTATATTAACAGAAAGAGATAGATCTAAGAATTCATGTATATATTTCCAAATGTCATTTTTAAAGTCTCAATAAAATACAATACAATACAATGTATAAGTTTCTATTTTTGGAAACTGGAAGGGCGTAAGACTACTTCCCCGATTCTGTGAATACTTGTTTGTATATGTGCATGAAATACATACATAGGTATTACATAAGAATACATTTTTTTTAAAATGCTTCTGGAGAGAAAAAGTTATTAACGGACATTTTGGCTTGGCAATTGACATTTGTAGCTCCGCCGTGTAGGTATTCCAGTGTTTTATTTTTTAATAATTTTGTATTGAGGATGGAAATACCAGTTACAGAAACTGATGGCCCATCCGCTCCAAAGTTATCAAAACGTTGCATGATGAAAAGGTTAAGAAGTTCATTAACTGCCTCCGAAGTTGCGGATATAAATAAAAAGCGAAGAGAATCCCGAGCTTCAAAGACAGAAAATACCGATGACCGTGAAGAACGAAATTCAAGACGGCGAATCAACCGCAAACGAGCAATGTTACGGAAGTGTGGCCGGGAAGATATAAGTACCATGAGTAACAAGACGATTGAGCTTCAATATTACATGAATAAGCATTTCTTTACAGATGCATTAGACGATTATTGCAGAGTTTGTGATCGAATTTGGTGGAAAAATGGATTGCGAGTGTTGACATGGGAAAAAAACGAAAATGAAATTAATTTTTTGGTTTCTAAAGGCTATCCATCAGCTTTGATTAAAATATGTTCGAGTTGTTGGAGACACGTATCCAAACTGAAGATTCCCATGCTCGCAACTGTAAATGGATTCGCATATCCACCAAAACCAAGAGATTTACCAGATCTCACAAGTGTTGAAGAGCGACTTATTTCACCGAGATTGCCGTTCATGCAGATTCGTCACATACGATATTTTACCAATGCCAAACGTATTGTTGGCCAAGTGATAAATGTGCCAGTAAATGTAGATACTATGGTTCAAGCCTTGCCTCGCGCTCTTGATGATGATCTGGCATTCAATGTAAATTTAAAACGCCATTTGTTACAAAAGGGTTCTTATATGAGTGGTACAGTTGTAAAGCGTAACCTGAAAACATGGTTGAAATACCTTATTGAACAACCATTGTATCAGAAGCATAATGTTTTTATAAATGAAGCATTCTTCGATAATGTACAAGATAACGTAGAGCTCACAACACCGTTATGCGATAATCATGATGACCATATGGATACATGGGAAGAAATGGATATAGCTTTAAGACAGAGTTCAAAGACATTTACAAGAGTAACCGAAGCTGAACGTGAAATAAGTGGGGAGGAGCTTCTTTCTTTGCACCAGCAAACTCTTTTCTGGGGCGAAAATTCTATTTTGCATATGGCTCCTTCAATGGGACAAAAACCATATGCCCTTTCATTTGATGAAGATGCCGAAGAATTATCTTTTCCAACAATATATTATGGACACGAAAGGCATAACGAGATTAAAGTATCACAATTTGCAAAAGCGACGAGTGAAATCAGGCGTTACGATAGACGGGGAGTGCGATCTGACCATCTGCTTTATATTGCTGCCAAAATATTACGATTGCGAGTAATCGACAGCATGAACTTAATGTTTCGGTCTTCCAAATCAAACGGCCAACAGATAACAAGAAAACAATTAGAAGACGTTGAGTTCGTAAAAGCGTCTCTCGACCGAAATGATTCGTTTCTTCGAGAAATACCCAACTCTATACAATACTGGCATGATAAGAAACGAGATCTCTTTGCTATGATGCGACAACTAGGCAAACCAACACTTTTCCTTACAATAAGTGCCTCTGAAATTCACTGGAAACATCTATTGCGTTGTATTTATAGATTTGGCGAAGGATCGACGGATGAAAACAATGAGACAGAATTTCCGGAGAATGTATTTGATGATATGTCATATCACGAACGTGCCGCTATGATAAATAATGATCCAATTATATGTTGTCTGTATTTTGAGAGGCTAGTTAAATGCTTTCTGACTGCGTTTAAAAAGGTAAATGGTGTATTTGGCAAATATCATGTAAAAGATTTTTTCAGACGTATAGAATTCCAACATCGTGGAAGTCTCCACTGCCACATGCTACTTTGGTTAGACAATGCACCATCATCTGATATTTCTTATGAAAATGACCGTCACATTATCAATCTCATCAATGAATTGGCAACAGTAGATCAAGCAAAACTAAATAGCGATAGGCAATTCCAGACTCATCATCACACACAAACATGTTACAAAAAATCAAAACGTAGATGTCGCTTTGGAGCTCCATTCTGGCCAATGTTAGAAACTCGGATACTTTATTCAATACCTAAGGAGGATCGTGATGAAAGCCTTGTACTTCGATACAATATACTCCATGAAAATCTGGATGAATCTAGAGAGAAGACCATTGAAGAATTCCTGACAAACAATATGATCGATTCGGAAGAGGAATATCTGACAATTATACGACATGGTATAACTAGGACACGAATATTCTTGAAACGTGATATGAAAGATATATGGACAAATCCCTTTAACGAGGCAATCGCATCTGTGTTGAATTCAAACATGGATATCCAATATATATTGGATGAGTATTCGTGTGCGGCTTATGTTGCTGAATATATCAATAAAAGCGATCGGGGATACAGCTCTTTGCATCGTGAATTGATTCGTCTTCGTGATGAATTTCCTGAAATGGACTACCACAGTTGTATGAAAGAACTTGGCAAACAAGTTTTAAATGGAATAGAAATGTGTGCTCAAGAAGCAGCTTGGTTTCTTTTGCGACAGCCTATGTGCGAAATGTCACGAGCTACAATATACGTGCCAACACAACATCCATCTGAAAGGCCCTTAATTCGCAAAACTTATACCCAATTGAATGCCGAAAACGTATGTTTAAGTTCTATGGATGTATGGAAAAAGAACAAAGTTCAACTCTATGAAGATCGACCTGAAAACCTTGAAACGGTTTGTCTTGCTGATTTCTTGGCTAAATACAAAGCTTACAATGCAACTCCAAAAGAAAACCCAACATGTGAAGATGAAGGCAATGAAGAAGAAGAACCAACAATTATAGAAAGACGCGAATATAGACCAAGAAAATTACATGATGCAATCATACGGTGGCGTAGTTATAAGTGTGGTCAAGACGCCATGAACTACAAACGTGAATGTGTTACTCTCTTCCACCCCTTTCGTAATGAAGAGTTAGAGATTCTCAACAATGACATATACCTTGAGATATACAAAACCAATGTAGAGTCTCTGGAAATGAAACGAAAATATTATGACAGTGGTATATCGATAGAGCGAATTGAAGAAATAATTTTTGCAGCACAAAATGATGAAAGACCATTGGAAGAAACAGAAGGTGGAGAAAGAGGAGGACCTTTATTTCGAACACTTCACGATGAAACCTGCGACTTAATGGGAAAACAATTTATTACCAGCAATGACGACGACGTTGCATTAGTGTGTAGAACTGGTATAGCACAATCGACTACTGAACATATGCCACATGTTGATTTCTGTAAATTGATTCGAAATTGTAATACAAATCAAAAAGAAATAACACTGACATTCATGGTTCAGCTGTGGGATAATGATTTGCCGCCCTTGGAGTTTTTTTTTACTGGGCCAGCAGGATCTGGCAAGAGTTATGTGTTGAAAATCTTTATGGAAATTGCAAACCGCTTTTCAAGGAATCGATCGAGCAAAACTAAAGCATACATTGCTTGTGCTACAACAGGCAAGGCTACTGTCAGTCTCGGCGGAACAACACTTCATTCGGCTTTTCACATAGGGATCAACAGTGGTCGCCGTTTACCACTGAATGGAGATCAGCTGCAAACTATGCGATTTGAATTCACCAACATCAACACTATTGTCATTGATGAGGTCAGCATGATGAGTTCTGATTTATTGTGTATGGTTACAGACCGGTTGCGTAATATTGGCGGCGACTACAGATATACGTTCGGTGGATTTAACGTTGTGTTTTGTGGAGACTTAAGGCAACTACCACCTGTCAATGCTCGTTCTGTGTTCATTAGACCACCAAATATGCTACAAGACAAAATGATTTGGCAGAATTTAGAATATTATTCTTTAAGTGAAATAGTTCGCCAATCTGATAAAAAATTCTCTGATGCCTTGACCGTACTAGGAACGGGAAGTGAAACGTTAAACGAGTAACAGCTAGAAATGTTTGAATCTCGATTTGTTGACTATGAAGAATCCAAAAATTTGCTTGGTGTAAGACTATATTACTCAAACAAAGATGTTGACAACTATAATTTTAACTTGTTGGCACAAAATGATAATGAATTTGTTCAAGCCGATGATCAAATCCAAGGAGAACCAACATCACAACGAATTAATTTGATAAAAACAATGCTGCGTAGTATGAATATTGCTCGTTCGGGAAATATGCCTCATCGTTTGTATTTAGAAATTGGCAGACCATATATGATTACTCAAAATATTGATATTCCAGATGGTATTGTGAACGGCGTTGTCGGCACGTTGCGTTATGTCGAACATGATTCGCCAAATATATCTATTGTGATTCGATTATGGCTCGAATTTGACACTCCAAATATTGGAATAAAGCGCAAACTCAAATATTTCAACGTTGCTCAACGAAATTCAATATCACGCAATTATGTTCCTATTATGAAACGAGAAGGCCTTATAACTGTGGATCGCACGACAAAAGTAAGACGTAAACAATTTCCATTGGTTGCAGCAAATGCTATGACAATACATAAGTTCCAAGGTGCAACATTCGACAACGTTATATACGACTACTCAAAGAAACATGACGTCTCATTGTGTTATGTAGCTCTTTCACGTTCAAAGACTTTGGAGGGTTTAACTCTAACAAATTATTATAACGATTTCCGATTTTATCACGGTCGAAAAAGAGGAGCAAGATCTCAACTCGAGACCGAGATGGTTCGTCTGGAGGAAAACAAACGTATGAAAACTATTTGCGACCGAGCTTTGGAATTTTCGGAAAACAGTCTTATACCACCAATAGCATCTTTAAATGTTCAAAGTTTGCAGGCTCATTATGAGGATGTACAAACGGATCCAGTTTTTCCATATATGCATTACTTGGTACTGAGCGAAACATGGAATCATGATAATCAGGATTCTATCAATATTACAAACTTTGAGTGTCTCGTACGAAAAAATTCCTCGCCAGGAGCAGCTGGTGGCATTGCTATTTATAAAAATTTATCTTATGGAGAAAACCAAATATGTAAGACTATTCATCTACATACAACATCATCAAATTCACATATTGGTGATATATGTGCCATTGAAATAATATGGCCAACAAATAATTACAATGGCAACAGTGAACTAAAAACCTTATGTCTTATAGGTACCTACACATATAAATGATTTCTTTTCTAGTATAATTCTATACACAATACATTTACGTTTCTTATAGGGGTCTATGCAAAGCCAAATGTCAAAAGAGAAGAGCTGATAAGTTTACTCGATAACGGATTGGAAAGGTACATCAATACAAATGCAACTACGGAGTATATAAGCGTGCCTTTGATAATTTGTGGAGACTTTAATTACGACATCGGAGGGGACGCAAAGTTTATATATTTCTTAAGCCAACGGAACATAAACGTTGTCAGTCAATCAAAAGCCACCACGTTCAGAGGATCAAAAATTGACTGGGTTCTCTGCAGAGATTGTGAAATAGAAATTTTTCTTTACATTAGCTATTTCTCGCAACATCGACCAATTATAATAAAATCGGAAGATGTCAACATCGCTTCCAAGGAATATGCAGCTCGATGCTCCGAGCCTCCGCCTGCAAAAATACAAAAGAAAGACAAATTTGCTAAAAAACCCATAATAAGTACATCGGATAATGAAGATTCTCAAGATGAAACTCCTGCTGCACCTAAACTTGAAGAAAATGAATATATGCTCGCCCCTTCAATTTCAGGTAAATAATTCAAACTTTGTCTACAAAAACTATAAGGATATTTTAAGAGTACCTAAAATAGAAAAGATCAAATATATGTGAATATATTATTTATATATAAATGAGTTTCCTGGATTTTGTGTTTTTGAGGTTTTTTTTTGCAATATGTATATATTTTGTGCATATATAGATATATATCCAATACATCAATTTCAGGTACTTCATTTTTTAATGCACAAAAACTCGATGCATACTTCAAGAGTATGAAAGGAACGGATATGGATATGATTATTGTGGACAACGTTGCAGATCTCAAAGATGCAAAATTAAAATTTAATAAATTACCAGCAACGAAACAGTATTTTTCACAATATACTTATAAAAAACCTTTATTTCTTATGGTTGCAACAAACGCCTACGGCTTATTCATTGGGGATTGTGAAAATTTTGGAAGCCGTTTAACGATTCACGGTTTGTCTGCGCTTCGGATGAAGCATCGCATTTCATTGCTTCTACCCACAATAACTCACTGGTGGCACGACAAAAGCAAAGAATTGATGGTAGAAGCAATAATAGAATTGTAGCTGATTTAAAAGTGTTGGCAGGAACTCAAGCCCTACGTGATGCGTTCACACGACGCGGAATTGTGGACCCTTCAAAAATGTTTGCTGATATGCGTCAAAAACTGATCACAGCAACAAAAATTAGTGACGATAAAATATTGCCTGGAATCTTCAATATCCGGATTCCATTGGAACATGGGCTACCTGCAAAAATTTCTACAGCATTTGCAAAAATAAATGAAGATCAAAGCTTAACGGAATCTTCAGGAAAAACTTTTATGCCTTCAAAATATGTTCAAAGTGTGCTGGTAATTAAAATACCAGGAATAAAGATTTCTTCATCGGGTCTGACCCTAGATATGGAGCTTGTAAACATGGCTTATAAGAACGTCGAAAGAATCCAAAAAACTGTATCCGTGCGACGCATCTACAGCTCGTTGGTAAAACCACGGACCGAAGACGATGAGTCTGACGAAGAAGAAGCTGAAACTCTTGAGGCGCCTCTTGATGTGACTACCTGGTGAGAACAAAATTAAAGTTGAAGTAATATCATTCCATTATAATAATAGTTATTTATAAAAAAATATAATTTATATATGTAGAACATATGTTATATGTATATATAAAACTTGTATACCTCTTATATTTAAAAAAATTTGTAACTTTCTCTGAATTTATTAATTAAAGTACATACATACTTAAATATATTTCGGTGTGTTTTATGTTTCCAGTAATTGAGAAATGATGATAATGTACTTTCCTTGTATCTCCTCTTGAAATTTAAAATTGGTTAATAACATCCTTAAAAATTTTGTGAATAAATCATAAGGCACAATTACTGTCTTGTACATACCTAAAGTAAGAAAATTCGGTGTATGATTGTATGTGCAAGTGTGAATGCATATTATGCGTGTGTAAGATCCGATTCAAGCATGGTTGAAATCGACATCGATACTAGATATTAGGTGGGAGAATTATAAGGATTTGCTATGTTTTTCTTTTATCTAGAAAAGAAAGTCATTTTCAATGTCCCCATAGTTACACTATGAGTGAAATCTGTAAATTTTTCCATTCACTTCTGTAATCATTTCTATTTCTAGGTCACGATGTAAATTGCTATTTCTAATATACCAAAGAGCATTTATTATTCCACGAAGGATTTTGTTTTGAAATTTTTGCAATGTTTCAGCATTTATTTTCTTTTCACAGCCCCACAGTTGGATACCATAAGTCCAAATGTGTTTCAGTTTTTGGTGTAAAGCATTATTTTGTTCTGGATATAATATAGTTCAGAGTTCTAACCCAGTAACCTATATATTTTTTCTAAATTACAGGTAATACACTTTTCTTTCCATTTAAGCTTGGCATCCAAAGTTATTCCAAGATATTTGGCAGTAGGTATTGGAGTAAGGTACAGCTTTATAAAATAAATACAGTGTTGGTCCTAGGGCACTTCCTTGTGGTATACCAGCTTCATTTTTATTAAGTTCCGAATACTCTTGCTCGTACCGTACTCTAAAGAGTCGGTAGGATTTCAGTATTGCGAAGAACTGCCTTAGGAGATCTCTATGCAGTTTGTACTCAAGTTCTAAATGCCAAACCTTGTCAAAGGAGTGGGCAACATCTAGAAATATAGCGGAATATATCTATATGTTTTTCTTTAACTGCCTTTTTTTTTAAATCCGTAATTCGATGCACTTGGTCTATCGTGGAATCTTTTTTTCTGAATCCAAACTGATATTTGGGTTTCTTTCTTCTATTACTTGGCTAAGCCTTTTAAGGAGCAGGTTTTCGAAAAGTTTTGCCATAATTGGTATAAACGATATCGGCCTGTAAGAAATTATTTCTGTTGGTAGAATAATTTCTGCAATTTTTCAATGATGTGGTACATATCGGAGGTTAAGGCATGCGTTTATAACGGGTGATTTTTTAGCTGGTTTGGTTTTGGCAACACTGGTTTTGACAGCTGATGTGTGTTTAGTACCTTGTGTCACTGTCAAACAGCTTCAGTTTGGTTTGCAATTTAACCATGGATCGTCTTACAAATGAACAACGCTTGCAAATTATTGAATTTTACTATCAAAATTCGTGCTCGGTTCGAAATGTTCATCGCGCGCTGCTTCCATTTAATGGTCGGCATTCTCGACCTTCTGAGCAGTCTATTCGGAAGATTGTGACCAAATTTCGCAACAAATTTACTTTGTTGGATATTAAACTACCAACACGTTTACGTACTGTGCGTAGTGAAGAAAATATTGCGGCCGTATCAGCTAGTGTGACAGAAGACCGCGAAATGTCGATTCGGCGCCGTTCCCAGCAGTTAGGCCTTTGTTACAGCACTACGTGGAAAATTTTGCGGAAGGATTTGGGCGTAAAGCCTTTTAAGATACAGCTGGTGCAAGAACTAAAGCCAGCCGACCTACCACAACGCCGAATTTTTGGTGAATGGGCTCTTGGAAAGCTGGCCGAGGATCCGCTTTTTTATCGAAAAATTGTGTTCAGCGATGAGGCTCATTTTTGGTTGAATGGGTACGTAAATAAGCACAATTGCCGCATTTGGAGTGAAGATCAGCCAGAAGCATTGCAACAGCTACCAATGCATCCCGAAAAAGCCACTGTTTGGTGCGGTTTATGGGCCGGCGGCATTATTGGGCCATATTTCTTCAAAGATGATGCGAATCGCAGCGTTACTGTCAATGGTGAACGCTACCGAGCGATGATAACAAACTTTTTTTTGCCCGAAATGGAAGTTCTTGACTTGCATGATATGTGGTTTCAACAAGACGGTGCCACATGCCACACAGCACGCGAAACAATGGCGCAATTGCGAGGCGAGTTTGGTGAACAGTTAATTTCACGTTTCGGGCCGGTCAATTGGCCGCCTAGATCGTGCGATTTAACACCATTAGACTATTTTTTGTGGGGGTATGTCAAGGCTAATGTCTATAGGGACAAGCCCGCTTCGATTGACGCACTGGAAGCCAACATCCATGCATTCATTCGTGAGATACCGGCCGATATGTGTGAAAGAGTATGCCAAAATTGGACTCAGCGGATGGGCTACCTGAGACGCAGCCGCGGTCAACATTTGCATGAAATTATCTTTAAACATTAAATTGCAAGGTTCAAACTATCGATTCAAATAAATATTTCATTCATTTTTTCGAATTTTTTGTGTTTTTTTTTTTAAAAAGTTCTAAACCTCTTAAAAAATCACCCGTTATTATATGTTGGAGTTTTTCTGACGGCTGCTGTTGGCATTTCTTTCAAAACCTGAGCAGTAATTAGATCATACCCGGGTGCTTTTTTATTTGACAACTTGTGTTGACTTCTTTGAGCGTGTCGAAGGGAATTTCCAATTCGTCGTCTCTATCAACAAAATTTAAGTTATTTATAACTGCACTTTCTGGAAAGGGCTTAAAAACATTCGAGAGATGTTCCGCGAAGAGTTCAGCCTTCTGCTTCGGGTTTGCAATCCATTTTCGGTCTTGTGCTTTAATAGGCGAATTTTGAATTTGCGGTCTTTTTAGGCGTTTAGCTGCTTTCCATAAGGAGTATTCGGTTGAATAGAAGCATCCTTCGTCAATTTGTTTTAGAAAACTACTAAATGAATTGTTTTTGAATTCACAAATTCCTTTTTTTTTCAGTTCATTGCTAAGACGGCTTAATACTGCCTTATCGTCGGATAATCTCTCACTATACCAATTTCTTCGAGCTCTTCTTTTTTCCAATGTCAGCTCCTTTAATTCTGCAGGGTATTTTATTTCAGTTTCTCTCTTGCTCGAAATAGTTGCTGCAGCCTTTTGCACAACAGCAATAAATTTTTCTACTTCATGATCAATTTGCTTATTTTTTTTCATAGGGGATCTTAGGTTTATATAACATTCTAGTTCTTCTCTGAAATTGTCCCAGTTTGTTCGTTTATTCATGAGTTTTGGATAACTTTTATTTTCTTATTGCTACTTCACTCAGTGATAAGGTTACTGGAGCATGATTTGGACGATATCGCAAGTAATAATAGAAATTCACGAGTTTGTGCCGGTTTAAAAGGTACTGACATTTAAACGTTTTCTTTAATTTAGTTGGCAGTAAATTAAAAAAAAAACTTTTTAAAATAGGTATCTAATCTATCTATCTGTCTATCTAAAATTTGGCTTAATTAAAAAAAATTAATACAAAAGACTAAAGAGTGAAGAAGAAACAGGGCTTCTGAGGGAAAAGTATAACTATTAATCAATTTCTCATCTGCAAACACATATCTACATACAAATATGTAAGCTCCATCAGTTATCTACCAAAAAGTCTCAATTATTCCCTCTATGAGCTATGATGACCAACAAACAAAAAATGCGTGTTCATAACAGAGATGCCACATCATAAACATCATCCGTTTGCACGTCAACTTCAATTCATTTGTCCTCACTGGCGTGTCGTTTCTATGTTAACTTTTTTACTTCAAACAAATTAATTTGTATCCTTTAGCTTCTGGTTTCATTTATGCCGATGGGCATTATTATTACTGCATATGCAGTTTTTTACTGACACGCCCGAATCCCGCCTCTCGCATATAATGCGTTATTTTTTTCTGCCCCAAGTCACGATTCTATTCACAAAATTTTAAAGTTTTTATTTATAGGATGCTTGCATGTTTTTTTAAAGTGAATAGTTTTAGCCAGAATTGCATTCTATATTATATATGTACATTAATGACCAGCTATATCATAGTACATACGCCGCCGACAAACGACAAAACCAAAAAACTCAGCTAAAATTGTATTCTGCAGAAATCATCTTTCGCACAATATGCTTGCTGTATTCAATCTAAAAATGTATTTTTTGTTTCTGCGTTTTTTTTTTGGTAGTATTGTTTTGTTTTTGACTGAATAGCGAGAATTTATGATTGTCGTGGAGGGCGAAGGCATCAGGGCGTGTGTTGGGCGTCTGCTGTAATTAAAATGTATTTCAGTTAACATTTATATAGAAGTTACAGGAGCCTACAGTTTTGAAATTCAATAAAAAGTCATACATACATATATGGATGGTATGTAGGTGGCAGTATATCCAGGATTTGGGGGGGGGGGGGGTCCAACTACAAATAGAAAACTTTAAGATAAATTAAACTTGCGATGGCTTTGGGTTACATTATTTTTGTGCGTGAAGTTAGAACAGCCAATTTAAATTTTCAGAAAAAAAACACAAAAAAGAACAAACTGAGCTTAAAACAGCGCATGTATGTAGGTATGTAGGTATGTATGAAAAATTTGTGAATTTAAAAAAATATTTACGGCACAATGGCAGCACAAGTTGAGCACAATAAGCGCAACTATTTTGTTTTTAACATCGAAAATGCCGGTGCTAACTTCAAGCTTCGCAAAATTTATTTTTGACTCTAAAAGCTGTAAATATGCGAATCATTTTTTAAGCAAAATACAGCACTACTTTAATGATTTCGAAAATCGTAATTTTGTAAGAAAAATTCATTCCTAAGATTTGCAAATTTGGGCAAATTAAAAAAAAAATATTTACGGCACATTAGGGTGATTCAAAAAAACGCCTTTCTCGAAATTCAATCGGGACCAGGCGAAATTATGAAGCTTAGATTGAAACCAAAAAATTAAGACTAATAAATTCAAAATCGAACACCATTTAGAGGTCGCTACCAGCGTTTTTTTAA